>JASAND010027535.1:0-26624 GCA_030248195.1 Trissonchulus latispiculum | reverse complement strand
AAACAGGTGGTACACCTATGCAACCCAGTCAAAAGTTACATCCATAGTTTCCTTTGGGGGGGTACTCCCCCCCAAATTTTTGACCAATTTTACCCCCTCCCAGAATTTTTGAGATACCCTCCCCCAACTTTCGGTTACCCCCCCCCCGGAACCCCCCCCAGCGATTTTTTGACCCAAAAAGTTAGCTAAACGTGGCCAAAAAATGGTCATTTTTTAAAAAATTTTCTAAAATTTTGACATAAAATCACTTTGAAACGGTGCAAAAACGCCTAAACCATTGTAAACAGTAGGGATCGACCGGAATTCCGGTTCCGGTACTTTTTGGTTCCGGTTCCGGTTCCGGTTTTTGAAAACGTACCGGAACCGGAACCAATTTTAGCCTATTATCAAAAGAAAATTTTATTAAAATTTTCAAAAATTTTATCAAACTTCTTTGAAACTTTTTGAAAAACTGCGAGTCTCTTATAACCAGAATATGATTTATAGTCAGGGGGGGGAAACACAAATAGGGAAGCAAGCCTCCAACTTTTTCTTCGTTTGGATTTGGATCGGTTTGAGTATACCGTTACGTACCGTGGGCAAATACCTATCCAATCGTATAGCCATGGGGGGGAAAAAAACCCACATTTTCGGATTTTGGCTGGAACTTTTTTATTATACGGGGTATCTGAGAACTTTATATACCATCGTACTTGGCGTACTTAGAACTTTCTTTTAAGCCTATTTGCACTTCTCTAGGTTGTACCGTTAGAGCGGTATAATGCAAAAAGTAGCGGGGGAAAAAAAACCAATGGGGGGAAAAAACCCAAATGGGGGGAAAATAAACCCATCCCTCACAGGTCTTAAAAATTGTTCTATCGCAATTCTGACACTTCCAGTGTAAAATTCAACCCTTTTTTAGTTAGTATGAACCAAAAAACCCGATCTAAGTAGCTTTTTTGAGATCTCATGTGCCGTTGAAAATGCTGCATCAACTGGCCAGGTTTCACAAAGTTTAACACATAAACATAGGACAATTTTTGAAAAATGCTAAAAATGATGTAATTTGATAAAACTTATTATTCTATCGTGTAGAGAATGGTTTTTTACGTAGAATTGGCTGTTAAAATCCACAATTGTACCTGTATTGGGTCCTCCAGCAGCGAAATGGCACTTTTAAGGTTTTTAGCCCCTAGCTAGCCAGGTAAGCAAAATTGTCCGAATCTGACCGCATAGGATGACGCAGCGTGCTCGATAGTACCGTGCTATAGTCTCTAATTGTTTCCGTGTTGAGTTGTTAAAAAAATTTTCAAAAAAATTTGGGTGGGTTTTTTCCCCCCAAAGTGGGTTTTTTTTCCCCGCCACGTTTGGCAATGTGCCAGACTAACGGTACAGCGGATCGGTCTAATTTTGGCTGTGTGCAAAGAGGAAGAGTTGCCATCATTGCAGATATTTGCAAAACTTTTCTAACCCAACCCAGTCAAAAGTTACATCGGTCCAAACTTTTGCAAAATTTTGGCATGGTTGGACCAAAAAGTAGTTGTCATTTTCAAAATGTCATAAAATGAGCAGGAGTGAACCAAATGACTTGATCTTTGCATACATAGGTAAGAAAGAGTCGCGCTTCCAGCTGCTATGTTTTGGAGCTCATATCTCCAACCCATGACCCAGGAGGCGGGTGGGTTTTTTTCCCCCCCAAAAATGGGGTGGGTTTTTTTTCACCCCATGGCTATATATTCAAACTTCTCTTATACCTCTCTCAGCTTTGGCGATAACAGGATTTGTCCATGTTTTTTTTACCCGCAAATCTGGGAAAAAAATATGGTGCGGGGAAAAAAAACATGGCCCGGATTTCTACCAACCAACCATTTAGGGTGCTTTAAAAGCGTTGTTTCAGCTGTTTTCAGCGTGCAAAACTACCTAGGCACCATTCCAACCTCACAGAAAGCTTAAAAACCGACTTTTTGGTCAAAATGCCAAATCCGCTGTATCTAACCAGTTTGGGCATGAAACCTGCTGGGAACTGGCCATAATATGCAGAATATCGGTAGAAATAAGTTAGTTGTGTTAAAAATTGCAATATTCCATCATTTTTTAAGTTTTTTGAAAATTTTCATTTTTACCATTGAAACTTATGAAACCTAGCATGTTGATGCTGCAAATCAAATTTTCGAGCTAGAAGCTTCAACAATGCCCAAAGTTGGCATATTTTGAGGTTTTTAATGGTTTTAAAGCATTCTCTTTCATATAGAAGCATTAGTTACGCCTTCCTGAAGCATACGCAAAAATTTGAAAATTTGGTCACCATGTTTTTTTCCCCGCTCTAGTGGACCCCATGTGGGGAAAAAAACATGGTCAAATTTTTTTACTGGGTTGACGTAGGGGAAAACCACTATTGCCATGTGATAGAGCAAGTCAAATTATGCCCGCATGCCAATTTATAGTAGCCAAAGTTGGATAGTTGGTTAGATATATACTTGCAAACTTTCGAAAATCCTTAGCATTTTGGCCCATTTTGGGAGGTCAACTTTGGTCAAGTACTGTGCTTACAGATTCGAACTCAGAAACCAATTTGGTACTGTAGGGTATACTTCTAGACTTGCTCTTTCTAATGGGCTATACTAGGCAGCTGCAACTGCTATGGTTGGGGAGTAGGCGACCATGTTTTTTCCCCCTCTTTTCCGGCATGTTTCCCCCCCCCCCCTGACTATATTCAAAAATTTTCGCCTGCGGCGCTATTGCATTACTTAGAATGTTTCGAATTTGTAATAATAATGTCTATTGTATTGTTGTTATGAATATTAATATATTATAAAACAAAAATAATACTTA
This sequence comes from Trissonchulus latispiculum, assembly GCA_030248195.1. NCBI lineage: Eukaryota > Metazoa > Nematoda > Enoplea > Enoplida > Ironidae > Trissonchulus > Trissonchulus latispiculum. The sequence goes on along the minus strand of JASAND010027535.1, from coordinate 23,813 downwards.
ATAACTCAGATTAGATAGCACAAGAGTCTTGTGACAAGACCGCCGAAACTTTTAAATTTAAGTAGTGGTAAAGATACCGAATGCTGAATTGAAAGTATTGAAGCCTTACCGTCGACCTATGCTATTTCAAAATTATAGAGTGCGCTGTTGTATAATCAAATATCAGTTTTAGCTTAAATCTAATCTTTTTAATTGTTTAAATCGAGACTGGACTTTAAATATGGATTACGTAAGTTTATTACTCTTTGTTTAGTAATTAATCCAGTGCGCAGATCAACAGAATTACTAAAATATGGATGGAACAAATAGCAATGGTTTTTAAAAATCTTTTGAAGAAACGTCATTTAAAATTTAAAAATCCTGATGAAGCTAGCCGAAAGGAAGAAATTTCGTTTAATTCAAGTTGGAGAAATTGTGCATTTCGACTTTCTTTGAAACTTGTGAAAAATACTTTTGGCTTATAATGCTTAATGCATGAAAATTTGTATATATATATTTCAACCATTTGCATTTTAATCAGAAAACTCCAATAACAAAGTAATTATACTGAGATGTAATAACAAGCTAAGGAATTAAAAGCCGATGTTCTAAACAAGTCCAATTTTGTATAGCTGATGTTATCTAAGTTTATAACCAGATTAGATTTTACAATCCGGAATTTGTACAAGAACAGTACTTTTCAGAAAAATTTTAATTTTGTCTGAAGTATATACACAGAGAATAAAAGTAAACTAAAATGGTAATAAATATATATCTTTTGTTTTCTAAAAATGTAAATGTCATCATTATTTTTTATTTGGGTTTTGAAAATGCTGCAACTTTTCCTAGCGCTCTAGTAAAGTTAAATGAACTTTTTGATTATGACTAGAAATTATCAGACAAGCCAGATAAAAACTAAACATGTTTCTGACTTATTTTGCCGAAAGCTGTAAGAACAGTTTCTGTTGCTCGCAAAAATTTCGTGGAATCATTTTCTATCTACTTATTTAGCTTAATTGAAAATTCAGCTAAACTACGTATTACTTATTTTGCTTAATTGAAAATTCAGCTTATATAACTACTTAAGAAATTAAATTTTATTTGCCAGTAAATCTTTAAAAGTCAACTTGCATTCGATTAAATTATTCATCGAAATTCGTATATAGAATGTAAAAATATGATGCTGCTTATTCATCGAAAATGTGCTCGAATAATATAACTATAGCATATTCATACCGTGTATAATTCATTTTAAATTTTAAATTTTAATTTTAAAGCTATAATGTAGTAACGTTTAACTATGCTATAAGACAAAAATCTCTTAATAAATTGCAAATTTCATGTTCCTGCATTGAAATAACTATATAAAATATAATTCAAACGTTATTACAATGTTCTAGTAACTACAAAAAAGCGAAAAATTCTGCAAAAATTGTCCAAAACGTCAGAAAAAATTTTCGATTTTTGTAGTGTTAAAGAGCTGGTTCCGGTTCCGGTTCCGGTTTTTTAAAGCCAGTTCCGGTTCCGGTTCCGGTTTTTTGGAGTTCCGGTCGATCCCTAGTAAACAGGCCTTGTTTTGAAGTAAAAAGGGCTAAATTACAGGAAATTTTGCATTTTTGGCCATTTTTCGAAGTTTCTGAGGTCCGAATTCTGGGATGGGGGTTGGGGGGATACCCCCATCACATTTCTTGGGTCGACCACCAACCTTCCAACAGTTACCCCCCCCCCCAGACCCAAAGCTCCAGGGAAACTATGGTTACATCGGTCCAAACTTTTGCAAAATTTTGGCATGGTTGGACCAAAAAGTAGGTGTCAATTTCAAAATGTCATAAAATGAGCAGGAGTGAACCAAATGACTTGACATACACGCAGGTAAGAAAGAGTCGCGCTTTCTGCTGCTATGCTTTGGAGCTCATAGCTCCAATCCTTGATCCAGGAGGCGGGTGGGTTTCGACTTTTCGTTTCGAAATCAGATTTTGAAAAAAAGCTGCCCCACCCCCAAGTCTCCGTTACACCTATGGGCTCGGTTCCCCCCCCCCGACATTTTTTAGGAGGCCCTCTCATAGATGTACCCGGGGGACAGGTGGGCAGTGGCGGATCCAGGGGGGGGGCCCGGGCGGCCTCCCTTTGACATTCCGGGCCCCCCTAGAAAATTTTTTCAGCTGTTTATAATGCATATTTGGAGTGAAAATTAAGCATAATTTTAATAAATTTCACAAATTTTTAAAAAATTTCGCCTGCGGCGCACTTATATATACTTCTGTGCCGCTTTATTACGTACTTAGTTCTGTGACAGAACTTCTGTCTCTTAAAGTGTCTTCTATTTTCTTTCCTTTCCTGTTTTGTAAGTACAGTACAGCTCATTTCAAAGTGAGTTGGAAGCGATGTCGCAAAACCAAATTACGCGACATTTTTCGCGAAATGTCGTTAATTTTTGGCGACATTTCTCTAAGATTTTGGGAGATTTCGCGAATTTTTAAGCGAAATGTCGCCAATTTCGCGACATTTCGCCAGATTTGGGACTTCGCCTCAAACGCACTTTGAAATGAGCTGTACTGTATATAATATATTCTCTACTTGATGCGTGTTATGAACTTCAAGACTTTCCAACTTCTTTTGCATTTTTTGGCTAACAGTTTTTGTTTTGCCCACTCAGAATCGAGAATAAGTATTCTTTGGAAAAGAATTGGAAGGAGGTTTTCCAGGCTAACTGTTGGTTATGACGATTTGACAATTGACGAAATATTTTGTAATATATATCATGTCATTTTTCCTCATCTTTCTGTTCTATTTAATTAGATTCTATTAATTTAATTAATTAATTTAATTATTTTGTATATATATGTGCATAATGCGTAGTTCATAGCAGTTTTCGTCCCGCACTACTGGTCGATTGGCCTTTTCTTGCTGCCAGGGGTCGCTGTTACATTTCAGGTCGCAACATTTCGTCCCATCCTTTTCCTGTGCTTTTTCACTCAATTCCTTTCCGTTACGTACTTGCATTTTCTTTTCCGAAATTTTCAGAATACAGTTCGGAGGAATCGGCAGAAAAAACGCGACTCTGCTCTGACGCGGAGTCTCAGGCTGTGCTAAATCGAACCCTGGAAAATCGACCCCAACCGGGCGAAAAATCGTGTCGATTTGAATTTGAGCATTACCTTCGAGAGGCAGGCTGTACCCCGGCGGAGCAGTTTGGCTTTCCGGCTGGCAAACCTTGCATATTTCTGACAATGAATAAGGTAAAGAGTTTGAAGATTGTTTGGGGTTTTTTTCTGGTTTTTTCCTGCTTATTTAATGATTTTTTCCTTGTTTGCAGTTAACGGTATTGTTTGTTTGTTTGTACGTATGTATTTTTTGTTTGTTGTATAAGTGACTGTAAAGATTGTTTTTGTTGGACGCATAGCACGATATTGATGTACATATGCTTTGAATTGAGAGTTTCTACGGTATTTTGCTGTGTTTGTTTGTCTAAGCGAAAAAATTGGAAGTGGGCCCCTCCCCTAAAAAGTTGCCTGAAATAGTCAAAAGTTAGCCTGCCTTTTTACGAATACAACCAGTATTAACCAAGCTATAAAAGGTACAAGAAAGCCAGTTTGTGTACTAAAAGTACGTGACAATTTTTGACCAAAAAATTACATGGCAGTGTTTAAGTTATGTTCACATTAAATGAGTTGGCATCAGGTGCTGTCATTAGCTTTCTTGGCAATTTTTAAGTGGTGGGAAAGGGCTCGCCCAAAATGGGGGCATTTCTGGGAGGACAGTTTTTAAAATTTTTACGTTTTTTCTTGTAAAAACTATTACAACCCGTTAAAAATCACTAACTTTAAGTGTCTTTAGGCTAAAATAGCGAAAATTCTTCTAATAATCTGGCGCAGCCGGAAAACTTTTTGAAAACTTAGGGTAAAAATGATAAAAATTTGGCAACATTTTGGGTTACGGGGGAGGTCGGAATTTATGGGAGGCTCGTCGAAGGAAGGGGGGCGAAATCATGAGGTATATACTCAGAAAATTTTGTCTACAAAATTAAAGTCAAGGCTATTATTTAAGCAGATTCCTTCGTGTGTAATAGAAGGGGGGGTTGTGTTTTTTGTTAATATTCGTACTGGTTTATTATTTAATTGTTTATTTTTTGGTTATTTTTTGCAGGTTATGGCTTGGCTTCCGGTATCCTATCCGGAGGGTTCTGTCCCGGATGAAGTCAAGGATCGCTATGAGTTGGGAAATCTTGCCGTAGACTGTGCTGGAACGGTATTTATAAATAAGTGTATATTATATATATATATATATATATATATATATATATATATATATATATATATATATATATATATATATATATATATATATATATATATATATATGTATATATGTGTGTGTGTGTGTATATATATATATGTATATATATATTACTTAGCATTTAAGTACTATATAATTAATTTTTTACCTAATTTGCGTACCAGCATTACCGCAATACGATTAACATTGTGTCGGGTCCTTGGAGTGAGGCTTGCCCCAATAAAAATTTTGAGGGGGTCTTTTTACCTTGAGCTGAATTTATCGATGGACCTTTCATCACTCAGGAAAACATTTTTTCTGAAAATTAACGACAATTTTTTTAAATTTGCTTTATTTTTCTCAATATCCGCAGTTTTTAGAACCAAAATTTCAAAATTTTGCCGTCCGATTTTCACGAAAAATTAGTCAAAAACTTTAACAAAAGGATTAAAAAGATTTTTAAAATTTTAGTGTGAAAGCTAATTTTTTGTCTTGCCATTTCTGCTTACCCCTTGGCTTTTTCTTTCCTAATACCTCTTGTTCCCGATGGAACTTTACCTTGTTTGGACTTGGGGGGGGGGGTGGACCCCACACTCCCCTAGCTTTAACCTAATGAAACCTAACATAGGTAATTAATTGTTTCTGTGTGGGAGTTTGAAATTGAGATTTATTGTGAGTTTCAGAATTTCACAAACCTAATGTGGTCATTCAGTATGTCTGTTTTTTTCAAGTATTCCTGTTTTGTTCGGGTGGCATTGCTTATACTTGTTTGAATTTGTTTTTTAATTTTTGTTTTGCTTTCCTTTTCCCTTTTAATTTATCTATTTCAGTGGTATGCTGATGAAGACAGCATTGGAAATGTGACCTACTATCCCCGGGTTGGATTTCATGGCAAATTTTTCCCCTATAAAAAATACGATGTTTATCATTCTCCTATTGTACGTAGTTTTTTCTGCCATGGTTTTGAACAACAGAAATATTAGGTATACCACAAGCAGGTGAAGATATTTGAAGCTAATTCAGGGCCCTGTTGCACAAAAGTAGTTTAGTTATCGAGGATAATTAAGGTGGATTAATTAATTATTATTAATATTATTAATTATATGATTTATATAATATATAATATATATTTTCATTTTGCACATTCTGATGGAATCGAAACTGAAAATTTTGGATAAAATGGGTAAATTGCCTGTTAAGAAATTAACGTTAAGACATTACGATTCAGTTCAAAGTTTCCTTCTCAAATGATTGACAAAATTATATGTTATGATTGATTAATTAATGGTTTAGTGAGTGCCAACTGCTAAACTTCTGCAAAGTCATGTTCAACTATGGTGTGCAGACGTTTTATATAGATTTTTTCGCAAGCATTTTTCCAAATTTCGATTGGGTTTCTCTCTGTCTCAACTATTTTTGTAATTTGAAGAATGAAAATCAAACGTGGACACCCAAAGTCAGACCAACCTTAATCAATCACGCAACCGGTTTCGACTTCGGTTTCAATTTGTTTTGACTCTATCTGTCCTACTCAACTATTTTTGTAGTAACAACTGGTTACATATATACGTGTTTTATTTTATCCGTCAATTTTATGCCCCAAAACACTTTTAATTTCAAATTATTTTGAGACAGTAAATGGCTTTTGAAAATTGGATAAACTTGGGTTCGTTGAACCAGATTTTCGAACGTTTTCAGATTAATTTCTCTTTGTGATTCATTGAAAATATACATTTTATTTTGGGGACTTTATTAATTTAGGTATTTGCCAAATTTAACAGCCTGCGTCTGGGAACACTGGTCTCTGTCGACTGTAAAGCCTATGCCTATAATATGGTATATCATAAGCGAGATCGCTTGGGCTCTACTCGATTCGAGTTGCTCTATGACATCTAGCCGAGGCGAATTTTCGCACTAATTTGTTCATCTTTTTTTGGATTTTATATATACCTTCTTTGTGTGTTTGTGGATACATTGCATAATATTACTTTAGCTAATTTTATTGTTCTACGTAATACAGTGCCAGTGCATGTTATAGTACGACCAAAAAATGTGTGTACAAACTTCGACCGTTTATAGCAGATTAACCTTTGGAGTAAACCCCAACAATGTATATATTTTTAGAATCCTCAGGAACTCGAGATTTCGAAAATCCGGAAAATTCCGGAATTCTGGGTTTTATTCACGGAAAATCTAAAATTTTTAGTTTTTCGCCAAATTTTATCGCAATCAAAATTTTGTTTTCACGATCGAATAGAGCTGGTCCCGCTGCATATTTTTGCTCTTACAAGTTTTTCACGAAAATGCACCCAGTTTCCGGAATTCCGGGTTTTCAAAATTTCCGGATTTTAAAAATTTTCTCCAATACCCACAAGATGGGTATCATTCGAAAGCTCTTATCGAGCTGAACAACTTTTGTAATAGAATGAACTCTTGAAAATGCACACATTTCCCGGAATTCGAGAAAACCGGATTTTCCGGATTTTAAAAGTTTCTCCAATACCCCACAATATGGGTATCATTCGAAAGCTCTTGATGAGCTGAACAAATCGTTTAATAGAACCAACTCGCAGAAATGAGCCCAGTTCTCGGAATTCGCTAAAACCTTCCAAGCTAGAGTGAAATCCGGAATTCGTGAATTTCGGGAATTTGGTGCATTTTCAGACATAGATTCTATTACAAGATTTGTTCAGCTCATCAAGAGCTTTCGAATGATACCCATATTGTGGGGTATTGGAGAAAATTTTTAAAACCCGGAAAATCCGGTTTTCTCGAATTCCGGGAAATGTGTGCATTTTCAAGAGTTCATTCTATTACAAAAGTTGTTCAGCTCGATAAGAGCTTTCGAATGATACCCATCTTGTGGGTATTGGAGAAAATTTTTAAAATCCGGAAATTTTGAAAACCCGGAATTCCGGAAACTGGGTGCATTTTCGTGAAAAACTTGTAAGAGCAAAAATATGCAGCGGGACCAGCTCTATTCGATCGTGAAAACAAAATTTTGATTGCGATAAAAATTTGGCGATAAACTAAAAATTTTAGCTTTTCCGTGAACGAAACCCGGAATTTCGGATTTTTCCGAATTTTCGAAATCTCGAGTTCTTGAGGATTCTAAAAATATATACATTGTTGGGGTTTACTCCAAAGGTTAATCTGCTATAAACGGTCGAAGTTTGTACACACATTTTTTGGTCGTACTATAGTAACAACGCTTGATTGCTTTCATGCCGCAATTACAACTGTCTGTGGATCTTTCAGAATATGCTTACATGTGTGTATGTGAGTTATTTTGATGTTGTTAAATTGTTTGTTTTTGATGTATTATATTTTACGGTTATTAGCGCAAATGACTGTAAACTTGACTGAATTTGTTAACTTTGGTGATGGAAGTTTGTAAAGAATGTTTTGTTTTAACTTGTAACCTTTTCGGGATGTTTAACGGGTCTTTGTTTTGCATTATTTCACTATATTTATTTTTTGCTTGGATTTGGATTGCTTTTGTTGACTAGTCACTTGTTAATTGAGCTTGCAGCAGTTACAGGTATTATATTCTCAGGAAGTTAATTTGCATATTTTATATATTCTATGTTATGTTACTGTTATTTCATTAAAAAACGAAATGTGTGTAAGTGCTTTCTTGGAATGAGATAAACCAAGAGTACAACCTTAGCTTATATCAAGCTAACTACAAGCTGAATTGAAAAACGGACTTTAGATTCGTGTTCAGCGGCCCAGAAAACCCCGAAATCTTTCAGCAAAAGGCGTGGTTGAAAACATACCCAAACAAATTTCAGCTCAATTGGTCAAGGTTTAAGGATTTTGAGTGGTGGGGGGATCTGGAAAAGACCCTATATTAACGGACCCAATATTGGGAGGGATATAAAGCGTGTGTGTTTAACACATAGATGTACAAAATATACTAAGCCTCATTTGGAACTACTACCTACCCATATAGGGGCGGTGTTGGAGGGAACCAATTTGTGGAGGGGGGTCAGCCGTTAGCGAACAGAGCATAGTTTTTGTTCTGATAACAGAGAGCCTGTTGTCTCTGTACTCTTGGATATTCCAAACTAAATACACGAAATCTTCATCATTCTCTATCTGTGAAAATTGGCTATATCACGATAGAGAAAGGAGTGAAAGATGCTGTCAAACGCAAAAGCGTAGCACCCGGTGAGATTTTTGATTCATAATTACGAAGGGGCTACAGCTGCCGAGAACGTAAATGCCAATTTTTGAAGCGATAAAACGGGACCGTAATTAATGAAGCTTCAAATTCAAAATGTTGTCAGAGGTATGTTTAAAATCTAATTAAGTTTCGATAGGTGATAAGATTTTAAACAGATTCTAAGAAGATCCGATCCACTACGTTGAGGAAATCGCCTGCTCATAATATCAACCAAAGATAAGTTTCCAAATATTTTGGATTTTTGTAACTTAAGCAAGCCTGTTAGAGGGCACAGGAAAACGCTGCCATGACAAAGGATACATTTCTGCTAGTAGACGGGTTGCACACGTAGGGACATCGTCGGTGCTGACTCAAGCGAGGGGTGCCTGAGTCAGTCAATGGATCAAGTTGATTCGGCTATCTTCACCGCGGCATGAGTGGTAGCTGAGTATATATGGCTTGTTGCAAATTAAATATAAGCATAAATCTATATATAAACTGTGGTCTGTTAACTTGTTGGTTTTATTGTGATAGTACATGGATTCTATGGACAAGCTAATTTCGGCAATTACCAGTTGTGGCTTGGTGGAGTTTATGCTTAAAATATCCTGGACAGTGGAGGGAATATTATGACATGCAAGATTAGCAGTGCCAAGTAACATGGATCATTACCTTTTGGTGTAGTGAAGCTAAGTTTGAGGAATTTTCCTTTAACATTACTGCAGGTTAGATTTCCGATTTGGATCTGTTTACTTAAATTATAGGTTACTTTGACATTTGATCATTAATTTTCAAAACCTAAAATAGATTTTGACCGGATTGGGAATTGTAATTGACATGGGGGGTGAAAAAGGTCCCCCTGTGTTTGTTGCTGTTCTCAATCCGCCAAGCTAACGGTGGAAATTTTAAACTTCTACAGTCTACAGTACTGGCAGATTTTCCTACTATCCTATCTGAGTGCTCGGCCATCCCCGCCCATCTTCCTCATCCACTTCTTCTTCTTTTTCCTCTGAATCACCCATTTTTGGAACCAACACCCTCCGAGCGGGTACATAGATTTCCGCCATCTTAGTCACTATTGATATGCGGGGGGCAATTGTTATCTACAGCTAAGATCTCAGTTGCCTTGTGTGTGACTGCGGTCGCACACAGCGTTGGCGTTAGCCAACAGCCCTTAGCGTTGGGCTAAGGGGCCAATAACCGCACGTCAGAACTGCTTGGGGGTCATGTTTTCTGTCCGTGACCTTTGCCTCTCCGCTTCTTGTCTGCCATTCTGCGGACCGCGGAGAGCAGCACATAAAAGGTCTCTTTGAGTACCTATTAGTGCTGGGCACCTCGATAAAAAAAATGTTGTCATTTTATTCAAAAAGTGCCATTTCTAGCCTTCATAAATAATTTTGGCAAATTGACGATTATTTAAGACTCTCACTGCAGGTAAAGCCAGTTTCAAATCTTTACTCAAACTATTTTAAGTTTCAGTCGGCGGCCTAAAATAGTTTGCAGTTTCTCTACAACCTGAAACCTAGTTTCAGTTTCAGTGCCAACACTATTAATGCTAAACTATGACATTTACCGTACTTCAAACAATTACAGCAGAACCTACACTCCTAGACTTTATGCTATCGCTAGAGACAAAGACCAAGGTCAGAAACATAATTGGCAAGTAAAGCTACCATGCGGTCATTTTGCGGTCACTCCGTGGACAACAGGATTGACATACGCAACCGGGCCCGATTTTAGGAGGCCGGGCCCACCGGGTTTCCGGGCTTAGTTGTGTCTGGACCTGGCAGCGGGCCGGGCTTTCAAGACCAGGCGAACAATCGTTTCACAGTAAGCAAACCAGCAGTCATATATTTATGTTTTTTTATCCGAATACACTGCGGACTATATGTAGTTTCTGTCTGTCACCGACCTTGACCGCTTCTCAAGTTCTTAAGGTGGTGATTTCTTTTGGAGACATCAACTTTGAACCTTTATTACTCATTCATTACTTGGAATAAAGAAGCCATTTTTATATCAAAATAGAGCTTAATATTTTCTCTTTCTAATGAATGCTATGAAACTAAGTTCAGTTTTCGGAAACTATTTTACTGGATTTTCGAAGTATATACTTTAGTTTTCCAGATTTTTTGCAGACTAAAGTAAATTTTTCGTGAAGGATCGGCTACATCATTCGATTCCACTATCAAATAGCTGGGGACCCTTTTTTAGTTGCTATGAAACCGCTCTTCGTTATGAAGAAATTAGCTAAAATGTTTGCGCAACCTGGGTTTTGCCTACTTTTCCCAACTTTAGCTAGCGGCCACTTTAGCTAGAAAGCAGCAATCGGGGCAACTAAGAAAGGGTCCCTGGGTATTTTTGTATAAAACACGTCTAGTAAGTGGCAACCCTCTAGCTTGTGTAGTAAATGCTCCACAATCGCTGGAAGAAATTTGGTCACATTTTTGCAAAAACTACATTTTTTATGATAGCAGCTCACGGGATAGCAGTTGGACGATTATCATGCCTCGGATAATCGGCCTCGACGAGACCTTCAAATCGACACCCTTAGTTTAATTTTACGGCTTGGGTAGCTCAAGAAATCCTGGATTATTTGATTTCTTCAGAAATGACAAGTTTTCAACGCCAAAATAAGAAACTCGGCTATATCTCACACTAGAGAAGAGCTAGAAAGTTGCAAAGCAAAAATGTAGAGATCAACGAGATCTTTCAAATGACTATAGTCATAGCTACGCAGCTGCTGCTCAACTGTCAGAAATTGGCGAAAACCGTCCTGAACGGAAATCTCGAAATTTTGAAGCGGGATTGCGCGGAGGGTGTTAGAACACCAAATGAACTTGTTTTGAAAAGTTCCATCAAATTTCATCTTGGTTTGAGCCGTCAACCAACAATATGTGCCCAAAAGGAATCACCACCTTAAGCTTGAAGAACAAATTGAGCAGCTAGCTCGTCAAATGGGTGCGCCGTTAAGCCTAACAGGCCGGTGGCAAACACTAGTCTAATATGATACAAGATTACAAACGAAGGAAATGAAGGATGTCACTACAGCACCTCCGACCCGAAAAATTCGGGCCTGAGGTGGGGATCGAACCCACAACCTTTGGCTATCTAGGCCAACGCTCTACCGAATACCGATTGAGCCACCCATGCACATTGCACAACCCATCCGTGATAATTCGTGTCTAAGTTGCTCATGCGCGCACTTGTCTATAAGTTGTCCTGAGCCCGATTGACAAAGTTTTGAGTATTTTAGACACGGGCGTGCGGAATTATCACCGACTAGTGATGCTTCAGGCACTGAAACTGAAACTATTTTGGGAGGAGACCTGTAACTGAAATTATTTTAGGCCGACTGAAACTAGTTTGAGTAAAGACCTGAACTATAGTACGACCAAAAAATGTGTGTACAAACTTCGACCGTTTATAGCAGATTAACCTTTGGAGTAAACCCCAACAATGTATATATTTTTAGAATCCTCAGGAACCCGAGATTTCAAAAATCCGGAAAAACCCGGAATTCCGGGTTTCATTCACGGAAAATCTAAATTTTTTAATTTTTAGCCCAATTTTTATCGCAACCAAAATTTTGTTTCAACGATCGAATAGAGCCGGTCCTGCTGCATATTTTTACTTTTACAAGTTTTTCACGAAAATGCACCCAATTCCCGGGATTCCGGGTTTTCGAAATTTCTGGATTTTAAAACTTTCCTCCAATACCCCAAGATGGCTATCATTCGAAAGCTCTTATCGAGCTGAACAACTTTTCTAATAGAATGAACTCTTGAAAATGCACACAATTCCCGGAATTCGCGAAACCCGGATTTTCCGGATTTTAAAAATTTTCTCCAATACCCACAATATGGGTATCATTCGAAAGCTCTTGATGAGCTGAACAAATCTTGTAATAGAACTAACTCGCAGAAATGAGCTCAGTTCTCGGAAATCGCTAATACCTTCCAAGCTAGAGTGAAATCAGGAATCGTGAATTTCGGGAGTTGTGTGCATTTTCAAGAGTTCATTCTATTACAAAAGTTGTTCAGCTCGATAAGAGCTTTCGAATGATTCCCATGTTGTGGGGATTGGAGAAAATCTTTAAAATCCGGAAATTTTGAAAACCCGGAAATTGGGTGCATTTTCGTGAAGACCTTGTAGGAGCAAAAATATGCAGCGGGACCAGCTCTATTCGATCCAGAAAACAAATCTCGGGTTCCTGAGGATTCTAAAAATATATACATTGTTTGGGTTTACTCCAAAGGTTAATCTGCTATAAACGGTCGAAGTTTGTACACACATTTTTTGGTCGTACTATCGAATATAGATTCAATCGTTTCTCAAAACAAGTTTTGAAGGTTTTAAACCGCGATTTCGTTAGAATTCTGCAATGGAAGCCTAAGTAATCACAAATTTGTGAATACTACTTTTCTGCAGGACCTAAAACTGAAAGTCCGCCTGAAGCTAAAACTGACATATTTTGTGTTCCCGGACTGAAACTATTTTGGATATCCGCCTGAAACTGAAATCGATTGTTGAAACATCACCTACCCATGTTCTCCCCAAAGCCCTACTAATCACTACTAGAAACTACAGATGTTCTAATCCAAAGCATTCGTCAGGTGTAATAGTACCTGCAGAACAGTTTTAAGTAAAGTTTGTCCTTTCTAAAGATATAAGTTTCCTAACTACTCACATCAGCACACATACCTCTCTAACCAACTATTAGAGTGACTCCAGTTTTACTGAGAGAACCATAACACCAAATATTTAACATCATGCCGAATTACAATTAACGTAAAACTTACAATTTGAACTAAACAACAAGCTGCAGTCCAAATGCAACAAAATGCTGATCTTGAGCCCTCTCCAGAACACACCAACTGTGGTGCAAAAACAATAATCAAAATACATCAACAAACAAGCAACAATCAATTAATTATATTATATAAATAATATCACGATAAAAAGATCACAACGTGACAAGAAATATAAAGGAGAACAAAATAATGATATGTTAACATAACATAAGCTAAGGACAAAAAGGGGTCTGTCTTAAGAATGGTGCAGTTTAATTGATGTGATTTGCAGATACTCGATTCTAGGAAACCAAGAAATTTTCCAAAAACATAGAAAACAAAACAAAACGAAACGAAACGAAAGCAATAAAAAGAAACAACAATCTCAAACTGTAAATTAAATAGCAATAGAACCAGTAACAATGGTGAAAACGAGATGACACATAAAAGAATGCACCCAACAAACTTATAAAAAACAACTTAGCTATAAAGTTAAAAATAGTCAACGCCTAAGATTTACCACTAATATAGTAGCAAGGGTGTAGACTATACCTTTTAATACTTGTCAAGTCAATATTTTATGGAATGTTGCCTTTTGAGTAGAAAATATTTTTGAAACAAATATATACGTATGGCTCGTACTAATACTCCTGGATAAATTACAAATAAAATACACCGTGACCAAAACACACCACCACCCTACAACCTAGGTACTCAAAGTGCGTACGTAACACCTTACACCGTAAAGCTTAGGGTAAGCCAGATATATTATGTGTAAAAACGGTTAAGGGTACATATAACTGACTTTCAAAAAAACAAAATAAACGGCAGAAACACACTAGACATTGTCTGCAAATGAGATTTCGTAAGCACCGCTATAATAATACTTAGACAATCATAGTACACAACATTCGAAATCCCTACCCTCAATAATACCCTATATTCCGACCCATCTCCAAAGAAGGAGGGATGAATGTGATAATACTACTTCCATAAACAAGAAGGCTAATTATTAAGGGTACGTAGTATTTGGATACCTACATTAACTGCTCACTGACTGCAGAGGAAGATGTGAAAATTTCTGATCAGGTAGAGAACCTTACTGCAATACAGAAAGTCTTGTCAGTTTCTTTTGCGGCATCTACATCACAGCATCTTCTAAAGCTACACGTATACTAAATTTTATTGTAGGACATTTTGGTTTCAACTTTTTAATATGGAATAAAATGTGTATACCCGCCCCAGCCCTAGATGCGTAGATAACAACAAAAAAGCACAACTTTATGACCTAGAAAATAAAAAACTGACAAGTCAGAGATTTATTTAAATTAAGACAAAATCAAAAAATTAAGCCTCTCGATTTACAAAAAACCTGAAACTGTTCGAACCGTTCTCATTTTACATCAAATGACACCTAATTGGGAATTGCCAAAAAGTAACAATAAAATTCTTCGAACACAATTTTTCTAAATTATATACTATAATTTCAGCCTGCCTTGTACATATAATAAGCAAAACGCGAATAAAAATTGACGAGCACTAAAAACAAAGTACTATTCTTACGTAACAATAGCCGTTTAGTATATATCTTAACCGGCATTGCTTCTGCCCACAAAAAACTCTGTAACGTTTTCAAAAACTTCCAAAAGTAGTCTGCCAATTTAGCTACCAACAAAAACAACAACCCATACAGAGAGGTATACAGTCACTTAAATTATCCACTTTACAATAATTATTACAGTCACAAGTCTATATACACTATCTCGACCAATAGGTATGCGACTGTTGATGATACCGTTTCAGCAGCCGAAACCGATGCCGTCGATATCGAACAATCAGACAAACGACCAGAATTAGGCCGGCCGAGCCAAGCCAAAGCAACAGACATAGGCTGAAATCATAGTTGGAAAAGTAGCCACCACTGGCGTGGACCCCCGCCGAAAAATGGGGGGCACCGGCAGGGGGCGGGGGAGAGGCCGGCAGAGCCCCCCGTTCTATACCCTCGTCGCCATAGAAACGAGTCAGAAAGCGGAGAACTTCTGGTCGGTTCCAGGAGCTCTGGGGGTGACAGCCGGGACAGAGGTGGAGGTCGGG
This sequence comes from Trissonchulus latispiculum, assembly GCA_030248195.1. Classification (NCBI taxonomy): domain Eukaryota; kingdom Metazoa; phylum Nematoda; class Enoplea; order Enoplida; family Ironidae; genus Trissonchulus; species Trissonchulus latispiculum. The sequence goes on along the minus strand of JASAND010027535.1, from coordinate 8,507 downwards.
AAACAGGGCCTTGGGGCTGAGGGGATAGTCTTCAGTGAAGGCATGTCCTTGGAGCTCTAGGTTCAGAGTGTTATGCACTTCCCACAGCCATAGAATGCCGTCTTCGGGCTGCAGAACCTAAACATGGAAATAGGAAAATAAAAATTAGGGGAAAAGACCAACATTAAAAACAGAAAAGGTTTTAGGGTGCCCTCTGTTCAGAAAATAAAAGTCAAGAGCCACAAGACAATTTTTCTCAAACTAGGGCAAGTTTTTAACCTGAGATTTCTTCCAAAAACTGTTTTCTATATTTCACACGGAAAAAACAACAGGTCAACTAGTTATACTTAAAGCAAAGAGTTTTCGGCTTATTAGTTGCTGGGTTTTTAAGAGATTTTTAAACAAAAATTGTAAAGTTAATTACTATGTACGTATGTTATAGGAATAAGTTAAGTTTCGTACCAACTTTTTATTTTCCTTTTCCGGAATTTATGTCTGGAATGAAATTAACACAAAATAGAAGACTGGCCAAGAATTGTATTTCACAGGCAAAATCTACAATATCTACCAAAAGTTGGTTAAATCCCTTTTAGAAAAAACCCACAAAAATCCGACAACCTGTACAATAAAATTACCTTAAACTTAATGGTGGCTGCATGTTCAGCAAACAGTTGAGCACAGTCTCGACACTGGAAGAAGTAGTCCACATAACCCGCTATGGAGAGCACCAAGTCAGCGGGTTTAAAGTCTGGCACTAAAAGCATTAATAAAGAAATTCGTCAGGAAATTAGTGTTGTTGACTGGCCGAAATTTTCGTCGGCCGGCCGTTACCGGCCGGCCGACCTTCTGAAGACGGCCGGCCGGCCGGCCGAAAACGGCCGGCTGACGAAACAAAGACTAAAAATGGCCGGAAGGCTGACCCATGAGTGCCAGAATAAGAAATCAAGATATGAAAATGTATCAGCACAACTTAGAATAGATTTCCTGAGAAAATTTTGATAAACCGCTGAAATATAAGCGCGGCCGGCCGGCCGGCCGTTTACCGGCCGTCCAAGGGCCGGCTGGCCGGCTGAAACGGCCGACCGGCCGGCCGGCCGTCCGGCCGAGTGCACCTCTTGGCCGGCCGGTCAACGGCCGGCCGCCGGCTGGCCGTTTTCCACCCGGCCGGTCAACAACACTACAGGAAATATGAAAAACAGCAAAAAAAATAGGAAAATTATCACGTTTGTAGTAGCCTTTTTATCCACAACTAGCTGGCAAGAGGCAATAAAATCCATGGATTATTTTGCTACTCACGGGCACATTTTGTTTAATTATGCAGGCTTGCAGAGCTCAAGACATATTGACAATCTGTAAGTCCTCACCAAATTTAGATATTTTGACGTGAAAACAAAAAAAAACTTCGCTCAGAGACAAATGATGCCGAAAACAAAACACCGGATACGACACGCATACGCTGAAAAAAACGTAGGCAACCCCAAATCGCTCGATGAGTAAAAATCACCATTTATGACTGTAATGCTAAATAGCTGTCAGAAATAGACAGAAACTGTCCTAAACCTCTGGCTAGTACACTAAAAGAAGCCAGTACGCATGTACGTATATTGTACATATGACATTTTGGAAAGTTTCATCAAATTTCAGCTTGATTTGCAGCCAAAACCACCACACTGCCTCAGATCTATTTCAATCATTTGACCGGCAACTTACTGGCGCCATCACGAGTATAGGCACCGACTGTTAGGGCATGAAAGAGGGACCAAAGGGAGCAGGGATACCCACGCAGGTGGGACTGAGAACCACGACAATGGACATACTCTGCCTGTCCGGTCAAAGCCTCGCCATGTGCTGTCTAAAAGACAAAAAGGACCCAAAAAACTCAAGACTAGAAAAAGTGCTACACAAACACTAAATTGGATAAAAAATGAACCGCGATGCAGATACCAACAGATACTATGTACATGATATAAAACGGAACATTAACCTATAGTAACGTACAGGGATTCGACTAAATATCCTGCTAAAACATTTCAGCAAAATTGCACAACTTTAGTACTGAGAGTGAGCTATCCTATTGAACGAGTTAACCGTTTTCTCTTTTGCTTGTGAAGACTAGAAATTAGATTATACCTAGTTCAGTGTTAGCTGGTTATCTGGCTAAAGTCAAAAAGACTGACCCACCCCCCCCCGAAAGTCCGTGTCATAGAAAGCAAATTCAAGTATACCAATGCTCACATTTAAACTGGAGAGTTTGGCAGTCCAATCCGTGCCAGTAGTTTTGGTCTGCGCGTCCAACCATCGCAGCAGATCCAACAGCAGCTTATGTATCCCACCACGCTTGTCCGGAAAATACTGAAAACAGACGGTAGGATAGCAAAGAGGAGGGGTAAAGGAACAAGAAGTAAAAAATAAAAATTAAAGATAACATATCTACACACACACAAATGACCAGTATTTGAAATTTCTCCTCAAAAATCAGCACAAAAAATTACAGCACCGACTGAACGACTGGCCAGCAAATGTGTTTGAAAAATAGTAAAATCTAATGCTAAACTCTGGTCTAACAATTGCGATAATTTTAATTAATTTTTAATTAATTGAAACTTTGGTCCACCAAATTGCAATAATATAATTATTTTAATTAATTTAATTATCTACAGTACCTCAACCAGAACATTCAGAAAGGACCGTAGGGCTGTCAGCGCGTCACCGTCAATTTGACGCCGCTGCGCCACCTCTGTAAATAGGAGATACCGTAGGCCAGACAGCAAGTCCAGATAGTGTAGACTGGCCGGCGGCTTTTGTAGGGCGCTTCTAAAAGAAGCAAAAAAACCCAATTTTATACAGTACCTACGAGTACAACCAAAAGTCTCTTTCACTCAAATTGAACACACACAACACAATGTTTTTAGTACTGTGGATTTTTGAACCACGACAACAACACTGGTGTATAGCTGTATGATTGAAAATAATGCCAAATTGTGCAACAATAGTCACGTCTACAATAATTCTAAAACATTTCTGAATCTATCGCAAGAGGCAGACATTAAACGACTGGGTTTTTATTCTGAAATTACTAAAGATTTGTCAAAAGAATAGACCACTACAAACAGATATTAATTCTAATTGTAGGTAAATAACATTGAAGATTTTTGAACGTTGTGTATATATGACATTTATGAATTACAAGTGGTAAGAGCAGAAATGCCAAAAAGTGTATACAAAAAAAGCACAAACAGAAAAGTACGTATATACCAACCCCACATCCCAACTGGGGCCAGCCGCCAGTCTTTGTAGGGCCTCGGGGCCCGCGTAGTGACCGATCAGGTAGCGTAGAACCTCTGGATCTCGAAAGGCACCGCGTTGCCGGCAGCCAGAACACAGGGTATCGGGGGGAAATTGGACTTTGGGGTGCTGGGGATCTTCGGAAGGGTCACCGTGTAGGCGACGGTTGACCTTGTTATGAACATACCACAGATACATGATCACATCCTCAGCATGACTCACCTGTAACAGGGAAAAAAACGCGAAAAAAAGGGGGGGGGGACACAAGAATTTGGAGCCGAGGAAAAAAGCACCCTCCCACCAACAGTAAAGCTGATAAAACCCCAACAGTTACAGAAGCACATTTTCATGAAAAGCAGGGCCTAGGTGGGCGTAGGTTGCAGACCGGCAAAATTGGCAAAATATCGCCAAGTAGTTGGCAATTTTAGTTGCCCAAAGTTGTCGGAAAAAGTCTGAACAGAACAGAGTCGGCGACAAAGGGAAGAAAATGGCGTCAACTCTAGTCGGAATTTTCGCCAAACCTAGGCGAAAATTGCCGTCAGTTGCTGACAGTTGCGTAAACTCTGCAAAATTCGCCCAACAACAACTCACACTTTCCATGAAAATGTACTGTAGATATAGTAGATATATAGTTACACAAAAACCCTAAAACAGGGCAACTATTATGAAATTTGCCTGAAAGGGGATTCTGGAGTTCTTCTCCTCCAAACCCACAAACCTACAAAGATTTACAAGAATTTCTGCTTTTGGAAAGTCCAGTACAGTTAATTATAGTACCAACCTCAGACTTCAGATCTTTCGTTTCTTTCTGGAAATTTTCCGCACAATCCTGACAGCCAAAAAAGTTGATCACATAGCCTTTGATGGTCTCTAGGACGGCTAGTGGCTCAAAATTTGGAGCTGAAAATAAAATAAAGTCTACGACATTATGTCGGCAAAATAGCAAACTTGTTTCAAAGTAAAAACCTATATTTGATCAAACTTCAAATGAGTGATTTAGAAAGAATTCCCCCCCCTCCTGAAAATTACACCCAAACTTTTTAACCAAGTCCACATACACTGTCCATCCTCAAGGTAGGCATTCACAGTCAGGATATGAAAGAGGGTCCATAGGCCGCAGGGATAGCCACGAAACTGGGGTTCCGAGCCCTTACAGCCGATCCACTGCGGCGGGGTGGCAAATGGGCTGTCCAATACGGTAGCCTAAAACAACGAAAAGCAACAACCATTAATAATCGGGTTTTCTAACCATATTGTCAAAAGCATTTTGGAAAAATCAATGGAACCCGCATAAGAGGGTCATGTACGTTGTGGGCGATACTCTGCACAAGCATGGGGTCTTTTATGCATTTCATCGTGCATATTATGCATACGCTTTTTCCAAAATGCACACACGAATTTAATAATGCACACATAAATGTGCAGTCAAATTTTGCTTCCGCCCACCAAAAAATGTTCTAAATGATTTCCAAAGTTCTCCACATTTTTTTAGCAACCAAAAAATCCCTGCCGCACACACAAAATACTGTCTAGTATACAACATGACGTGTAAAAAGTGAAAAAAACTGCAACTAAATACAATACTTTAGGAAGAAACCTGAATTGTTTCCAACTGTGCCGACCAAGCCTCGCCCGTAAGGATAGCATCATCACCGGTATATTCCTTATCCAACCACAGTCTCAATTGGACTAAAGCGCGATGAAGCTGACCGCTACCAGGATGATACTAAACACAAATGAAAGAGAAATATAGCAAAAAAATATTGACAAAATAGAAAAAACTACAAAAACTAAAATAATAGTCCATAAAACAAAACAAAACAGTAATATACAGGTTAAAATACAGTAAATAATAGTAATAATATAGTAAACTAAAAATGGTAAAAATTGAACAAATTAACTGCAGGAGCGTATCCAGGATTTTGAAAAGGACCTAATTTTTTACCAAACATAGCTACAAATTTAGAAAAAAATTCCGAAAAGGGAGGGTCCGGACCCCCTGGATAAGCCCCTGCACATAAACCTCTTGCACATATTATCAAATATGACAAGACAGCAAACGGCAAATAAAAAAGTAAAAACTTACTCGAACCAAGATTCGAATGAAATTCCGCAAAGCCAGTAGGGCATCGCCCTCTATTGTAGCCTTTTGAGCAATCTCATGGGAAAGCAGGTATTTTAGGGTCGATTCCAAATCTTCGCGATGCACACGTTTCTCTGTCACTGTAGCCGTATCAGAAACGGAGGATCTAAAAAACACCATAAAAACTGTTTTTTCCATTGTACCAGCCAGCAGTAAGAGGAAAACCCTAGCTTTATGGTAAGTACTTGAGGTGGGGGGGGTGTTATATGTAGGTGCTATAGTACTTAAACACAGTGTGGGTTATTTTTACAGGGAGGGGAGCCCCCATCCCGATATAGCCTTTCTTGGGATTTTTGGGTGCCCAAATTTACGCCAGAAATAGGTCTTTTTAGCCTTAATCCTGACATTGCGAACGTTTTACGTTTTTACATGCAAAATACGCCAAAAATGTCATTTTTGGCTCAGTTTGAAAAAATCCCCTCCCGAAAATACCCCCAGGAAGCCCCGCTCCCGGAATATATCCAGAAAAAAATATTATCAGTCAATTCTTTTTAATTAGTTTTACTGCTGCTGCTGCTTTAAGTTGTTCATCGCAAGTCTTACTTACATGGAAGCTTTGGCAGGCACGCCTGAAAAGGACCCGTCCAGCAGTGATTTGAGCGCTGCAGCCAAGTCAGATCTACTCAACACGCCAAGCCTAAAATAACAACCCATATTGTCAAAGATGAGATTTTAGAAAAAAAACGGAAGAAAATTCCTCACTAAATTTGAAAGCTATAAAAGGCAAGGTCAGGTTTTGTCCGATAAAAATTATTGCAGGGAAACTACTTAGTATCTCCGGTTCTTTTCTAGTATTTTTGTTGATGGGCAGACAGTTTCAGGAGTGGGCAAAAATGAGGAAATTTTAAAATAAACTAACATTTATGTGAACTTAACCTTAAAATAATAAATTAACAAATCTAATGAGTTAGTAGATAAACGTAGTTTTACGCTATAAAAAATATAGGACCAGTTTAGAGCATTATCAATTTTGTTAATTGATTTGTTAATTTTGTTAATCAAAAATCTGGTAAATGCTTGTCAAAATTTCCATTTTTGCAGTAGATTTTTCAAAAAACTCAAAAATCTTACAGCAAAAAAGGTCACGGGTTTTTCTGAAGGCTGCCGAAAAAAACAGTTTTTCCTCGATGTCCACCCTGGAAAATATTTTTTCCAAACAGCTTAGTTTTCTACTGTAGCCTCACAGCATATTAGGTTAGATCATACTATTATTAGAGCGATCTAAATCTGAACACCAGAAAGTTTAGCAGGACTCGAAATTGTAATCACATCTAACGCCAGAACGTTTCATTTTACAAACGCCGAAAGTGAAAAACCATTCTCTTTTTCTGGTAAATAAAATAATAATAATTATTGTCAAAAATTGGAAAATGTGCCAAAAACAGCCTCAGCAATCACAGTTTAGCACTCACGACGCACTGCGCAGCAACTCGCCCTGTCCGCGTCGAAAGATCATCACATCACCACTGTGCTGCAGATGATGCTGTTGAGCGAGCTGGGCAGAACTGCGCAGCACAAACACAGCAACTGTGCTTGGGGTAGTGGCGGCGGGTGACGTTTGGCGGGAATAGTCAAGTATTGACTGAAAAACAAACACGTGACAGATAAAGTTGTGATAAATAAATAAATTTAATGATTTATTAAATGGCAATATTAGAAGAAGACAAAGAAATTGCCGTGTGTGTAATATGTTAGCGCCTCATTTTAGTGGCTGCTCAACAGTACACGAAAAAAAAGGACGCATGAATAAATAATGATAATAATAATAAATAACAGACATCTACTCAACACAAAGGGTTGCCTTTTTGAGAAAAAGCGGCAACCCAAAAAAGCAGTAAAGTGTCCCCCAGGTAAAATGGAGCGTTAAATCAGTTTAGCTGGACAGATAACGTTGTGCGGAAGTGTATTGGACCATAGATCGAATAAAATTACCCACATAAAACTCCACGCAACCCCCCTCCCAACGAAAGACCTAAATGGAGCAAAAATCAAGACCCCTCATAAAATAATAGCTCTTACTATACATCTACAATGAGACCTACAGAAACACTGGCATCCTGCCCGGGGAAATCTACAATCAGAACAATGTGCTCGACGGTCGGTGGAACCGTTTTCCACAATCTGTCCAGATCTACTCCACTAAAATATAAGAAATATGCTGATGACAAAAAATCACAACAAAAAACAATTATATCACTAAATAAACAAGAAAACAAACCTAAATATACCAAAAAATAATTATTGAATTACCACACTTTTCATACGGTACAGTTTAATATGGTAAATTGTAAATATATATCATCAAAGTCAAACTTTGGCCAAATTACTCAATATTCCGCCGGTAAACCGTGGGAACACTGATTTCTGAGGGAGGAGCTGAAAATGTAAGCGCCTGGAAACAGGATTTTGAAAAAGTGTGTGTTTCTTGCAAAAAGTACATAGTCATTTTTTTAGAAATACGTGTCACGAGGCCTTGAGGTCCTTCAAAAGTTCTGATGTGGAAGCGTGGAAATCTGGTCCGTGTAGGCCTTATGACGGTTAGGGTTGTGGATCGTTGCTCGTCTTAGGCATCAGTGTACACTAGGCTTTTACTATGAAGCAGAGGGCAAAGTTATAACAAAGACAAGTTCAGAGTTCAGTTCACGGGTACAGACAAAGGCACGGCAACGAACAACCAGAAACAGCAGACAGCGCACCAGCAACAATGATTCAAAACACAGACTTTTATAGTTCTACTAGCTCCGCCTCTCACGTGTTACCGTAAACCTCTTTTCTAATGACGCCTTGTCGAAAAGTTGAAGCTCTTTCCATCAGAAAGTATAAAAACTTAGGCGGTTCCTTTCAACTCTTTCACTGACGAAGCTTTGACTCACACTTTCTGGCTTGTTTCGTAATATTAAAGGAAACATAAAAACTTGGAAAATTCGAACAAAGTATCCATCAACTGTCACGATTACAATTCAATGCCAAGAACTAGCATAGTCACGACGCTTACGAAAATTCTCCACCAATAAGAAAACATCAGCACGTCACGCCTTCAACTGCAAGTTAGCTGACTTCAGCTATAAGTTAGCCTTTACTCGGAACTCGGGACTACGAT
>JASAND010027534.1:0-57768 GCA_030248195.1 Trissonchulus latispiculum | reverse complement strand
AGGAGGGAACCAATGAAATTAAAGAGAATATGAGCGCCAATTTCTCAACCTATTTCTTTTTTTTTTTTCCAGACATTTGTCTCCATTAAAATGGTTTTTGTAATAGGTACAGTTCGAAGCGTAGTAAAAATTCCTATTCACAGATGTTGTTCTGGTAATTTTAAAGCAAATTGAAATGATTGGAACATTAAAGGGGTTTGCTTATCAATATCGGTTCTCTTAACTGGTAAAAGTGACAATCAACCGGCAAACTTTCCCACGAGGTCCTTGAAAAATTTTAGTAGCAATACTTCCTTTCCAATTTTTATCTTTCTTATTTCAATTTTCCATTTAATATTTCCAATACTGTTTTCCAACACGTGAATACTGCAGGCTGGAAATCGTTCTTTTAAATTCTTTAACTCAAACAAAAATGAATAATTATGTTGAAAATAAATCGGTGATACGAAAGGCGAGAAATAAATGCATTAAAAATATGTATGCATGTGTAATAGTGCTACTGTAGACACAGGCATGTGATTTTCTGGTGGACTCTTCATTGGTCGGTTTCACCAAACGTTTGGTGAAAATTTCATTATAGAAACCCATATTCCCAAATTTCGCAAGTTTGGTGGTAAGTTTGCAAAAAAAAGTTTGGTGGACGTTTGGTGTCCCATTACACCATCAAACTCTCCACAAACTTTCGCCAAACTTGAGTTTAACCGAGGTTTGGTTTGGCGAAAGTTTGGTGGTGTAAACTGGTTTTTAACTTTAATTAAAAATTAGTGGTAAGGTATAAGATTACGAGGTAACTGGTTAGGCCAGCCTCTACGAGACCTGAATCATCCTGATCTTAGTCCATAGAAATATAATGAATTTAACGGTAGTGGAAATGGCCTGCGTAGCCCGTTTTGCAGAGCTTGCGAAGCCGGGGATTTCATAAGAAAAGGTGCAGGACGGCAGGAAATGGCCGGCAGAGCTGGGCTTTCAACAGGAGAGCCAGGTAATTAGATTACTTATATTCTTTATTGTGGAAATTTATGTGTACTTCCTCTGCATTTTAGCATACTACTTGCTAGTCTTCCATTTAATAAAGTTCTTATATGGTACATATACTACCAAGAGCACACAATAGAAAGAAACTCTACGCTAGCATGTACAAATCATGCATGGTATGTCGGCTCACAAACTCGGGACCCCCCCCCCAGTAACTTCCGGGGGGGTCCCACTTTTACACTAAATCGCTTTCATATAGAGTGTTGCACATTGATTGGCCACGTTAGTTAAAGCTTATTGTAGGCAATTTATTAGTTATTTTAATTAATAAATCAACTTTAATTAAGTTAATGCAATTAAAAAAATGAATTTTAAAAATTTTGTAGTATTTTTTTCTTAAATTTTCCAATGATATAAAAATTGTTGCATACAAAAATTCGAAGGAATGTAACGTGCAACAATTCTTATATCACTGGAAAGAATAGAAAAATGCTACAAAGTTGTCGAATTAGTTTTTTAATTGCATTAACCTAATTAAAGTTATAATTAATTAATTAAAAAAATAACTAATAAATTGCCTACAATAAGCCTTAAGGCTATCGGGCTAATCAGCGAACAGACACACGCTTATATGAAAGCGTGTATTTAGTGCAAAAGGGGACCCCCCCCCTCGAAGTTACGGGGGGGGGGGGGGGATCCCGAGTTAATGAACCGAGTAGTACCCTACATAATTTGTACAATGCTAGCGTAAGAGTTTCCTACTCTTATCTATTATGTACTCTTGATACTACTGTACCTAATTATTTGAGATTTTATTATATTTTTCATTATAGTTGATGATATGTTTGAAGAAGCAGTTGGGAGTTTAGTAAGCAGTGAAAGGAAAGACGTCTCTTTTGTCGTAAAGGTTTGTAATGAATCTTCCATTCTCAATGGTAATATGTAAGTCCAACACACTAGCTTCTGCATTGGTGTTATTGATTTTGTTTAATTCCAGTTCGTTTGAATACATGTCGTCTTTAACTTCTTCAAAGTAGTCTTCATCGTCTAGTACAGTTATATCAAATCCAATAGCCAAAAATGAGTTTCTAAGAAACTTAGTTGTCGCTTTATCCTTATTACGATAAATATAATTAAATCCCATATTGCGAAGAACGAGGTTAGCAATAGATGGAGCAGCAGTACTACCTATATGAATTACAGTAGGTATACCAATAGTTTTTCTTAAAGATCTGATTGCCACAAGTAAAATACAAGTTGATTTAAAGTGAATTTGATGTGATTTATCAGTATTTCGGCTGTAATTACATCTTAGTGTTCTTAGTGGTACCCCATCTAGCACGTAACTTAATTTTTATGGTGTATCTCATAGTTTTACTAATTAATTCTTCCAAATTGCTACATATTGCGTCACGGCGTAGGTTAGTTTATAAGGTAGCGAAGTCATAAGTATCTACAGTTTTGCAGAGTTTGTTTCGTTGATTTTTGCTATATTGCCTAAAATGAGCTTAGCTACTGACAATAACCCAGTAGGATTTTGTTTTAGAAATGCCTTTGATACCTACCGTATCTAGATCTAGAAATAGTAATAAGTTTTAATGCGTTGTCTATTGTTGTCTACCAAACCTGTCACTCCAGAAGGACCGTTATGAAACCACAAAGTACTGCTGGATGAAGACTTGATTCTTGTCAACAATGGGGACAGCGCCTACTAGATATGCTGATATCAATACTCATGTCACATGATGACGACGGTTCTACCTCATCTAAAAGCTACTGTGCGGGAGCCACTGAAGTTTAGCTCTGCACCTGTAATATCACATCAACAGCAGTTTTGACTGCGGAAATCTGTGAAAAGATTTCCAATCCTAATATAAATGAAATGTTCATAAGAAGGCGCCTTTGGAGCTGGAAAATCAATTTTCTCTCTTGGGTTGTTGCCAAACTTTTTACACTGTAAACCAACCAACCCTGTTAATCTGCTGTGTTCAAAATGAAGCTTTGGACCAGTCGTTGAAAATATCTATCATCGGCTGTTCAGCGAAGAAAACGTCACGGTGATCCAACCATCAGACAACCGCTACTGCACTAGTCATTCACGATCAATTCAGGTAACAAATAAATGGCTCACTTCCGGAATGACCATCTCCACTGTGCCTACACTGGCTGATTATGGTAGCTTGCCCCCTACACAGCAGCTCCTCCATGGAAAGAAAATTGGTGTATTCACCAAAGATCTGGCATCGGTATGGTTGGATAAGGTGCATACAAAAGAATTTTCTCCTGGTTTCCTTCTGATCGATGAAACCTCTCTACTACCCATTGAACAATTTTTAGATATTGCAATGCGTTCTCCAAAATTGATCATATTTGAGCGATGGAAAACAAGGCAAAGCCTTTGTCCAAGAAGACGACGAGTTTATGTTGACCGTAGCCTTAGCCCTGTGCAGCAAAGCTGCTTCTTCCAAAGGTGGTGCCTACTATCAAGAGCATTATATATTCCTTCCAGTCAGCTACAGATGCACAGCTGAAACTAGCCGCCTCTGGACTGAATCATCAACCCACTACATGCCATGCTTGGCACTGCATCGCCGTGCATCGCCTGCACTATATCAAGACTCACTGTCAGTGTTTATGCGTGAAGTATTCTCAGCAGGCAGTGTGTCCATTATACTCACTGTTGGTCAACAGTATCTCACTGAGCGATATTCATCTGTCAACTTTGCAGAAGCTGACATAATTCTAATCATGGTCAATGAAATGCTTGTCAAAGAAATCTACGAATACGCTGGCTATGGAAACTTCACTCTGGGAATCCTTTCACTTCACAAACAGCAAGTGAAATTCATTGAACAAAATACTGGCCGACGAATTCCCAGCATGGCGAAATAGGGAGTATCGTGAACACAGTCCAAAGCTGCATTGGAAAAAACTTTCACAAATCACTATCCTTTTCCGTAGCTGTTAAATCATCCTATATGATGATACCGCCTTCTGTATCCTCCGGATCTTCTCTGACCAGCGACGCAGCACAAATTTCAGTCACTATAAGTCGTCAGCAACTGGGAAAGTTCATCATAATGACACTGATCGATTTGTTGGGGCTACGAATTAACTAAAAGTGCGATGTTGGAAAAGCTAGCTAGTCTTTTTGCCACATAATAGTATTAGGTTTAGTGTAAAATAGTTTAAAGTTTGAAAGAATTCCATGCCGCATAGTGTCCTGTGGAGCCATCAGAAGTTGATGTTATCGGTCAAAAAGCTCGACATGACACGTACACAAACTTGGCCTCGCCCTGGTCGCTATGTGCAAGGCACGGTAACAAAATTTTCAGGAATTAGTTCTGACATAGTGACATATCCAGCGTTCGCAGTGCTGGATTATATTATCGATATTGTCGCTGTTATTTGGTGCCATTACGAAGATGTGAGCCAATTCTCCAAAGTACTGTGGCAGAATCGGCTGAAACTTTTGCCAGTGAGGCCAGTGAGTGTACCAAGATGTGCCGAAAGCTATGTCACTAAACCTCGCCTCAATGTTTAGAAATGCTAGATTGATTTCTCAAAGTATGGATGGCGATCGCTCCAAAAACTCTAAGACAGTTGTAAGCGCATACTGAACGAAGGAAGCGTCATATCGAAAAACGGATTTCATATTCGGATTCAGCAGGTCAAATAACCCCCATAAGCACCTTTTCGACAAAATCGGAGACAAAAAATTTTTTGACTCCATTTTTACTGCGCTTAGCTAGCTTTTCAGGCCTAAAAATAAGTGTTATTTCTTAACAAAAAATTTGCTAGCACACTGACCAGAGAACCAAAACCCTTGCAACTCACAGACAGTTGCCCCTATTAGAGCCTAATATTTTGGTAAAAAGCTGGGGTAGGCTAGGGGCTGTCAATTTTATTAGATCGAAAACGGCGCACAGTCACATTGCAACTTTTTTGCCAAATTTCAAACTTTGAGCTGTTATAGCTGAAGAAGGAAGCAACGCTCGAAAGCCGGAATACTTTTCCCAATATTTAGCGCTAGTAACAGTTAACATTTATGGCTGAAAGTTTCAGAATTGGTCAAACCGTTAATCCACCAGAGCTGAAAAAACCTTTTGAAAAATCCCATTTTTCGAACTAAATTTATGCTAAGCGTCCTGTCAAAAACAGTGTATGTGAGATATATTGTTGCCCACCCTGAACTTTTTTTAATTTGATATGTTGGCTAACGTTGGGGGAAAAGTAGGTCTCTCCGACGATGTCGTGCCAACCCGTTCGTAGCCCCCTAATTCTCAAAATTCCAAATTCTCTGACTGGTTAATTGCTCACGTCGAGAAGCTCTGTTTCGCAGTACCCCTCCCATCCCTTTATCGACTATCGCCTGGTTCACCGACTTGGTTTGCTTGGTTACTATTGCTTTTGGACTATCCCTCTGTATTAAAGCATTCTGATATTTGACCAACAGCAGCATTTTCAACAACTGATGGATTTAATTTCCTGACTGTGAATAGACATGATACTGACAACCTACCCACTTTTTGTGTTAACGCTTGTTTTTATGATTTTTAGTATGTTAAGCATTTGTTTTTCGTGTCATGCAAACTATAATTTCTTTGACTATGATTATGCTATGCTGATGTTTGTGGACTTAGTAATCGTATATATTACCTGATTATGTTTCAGTTATGTTTGCTAACAACACTCGTGTTTGCTAAACTATATCTTAATTATACCTCTGGAAATTTTAAAGGAATTGCATCAAAAGTGGGTCCAACAATGTCATGACACACAATGATTACCCATCTGTTGCCATACGACTCTTCTGATTATTCGGTTGTACTCCAAAATCTATTAATACTAACTACTTAACGACGACACACTTTTAAGGCTTAACGACGACACTTTTAAAACTATTTACTCATTCTAAATAATCACATTAGCTCTTTTTATCCAATGCAACAATCTAATGACATCCATGATACTGTTAAAAGTGTTATACGTTTAAAGCAATTGCTGTCAAAACTTGCAATAGTGTCTACCTTGCCAAGATTACCCATTTACTGCCCTGTTTCTGTTTTATTCCTGTGTTATTTGGTTGCACTTAACATGTTCTATAAATACTGGCTCGTTAATCATGACACCTATACAGCTATTTACTTTGATCTAAATAGTCACGTAATTGTTTTATTGAAGGTAACATAGTAACGTCCATCCTACTGTACGAACTCGTAACTGCCATTTATATTTATCATTATGTATCAATTTATTACAGCTTGCTATATTTCGTTAACGTTACAATTTTTTATATAACCTGATTTATCCTGACGTACATTTTAGAATTCTTATTGTGCTTTAAGGTGTTGGTATCCTTTTGTGCCGTGCTTTTGTGGTGATTTTTTGAAACGCTATAACTTTCGCAATTTTGGGAGTTGGAAAGAGCTTTCTATATTGTTTTAAAGTTTATAATCAGGACATTCACATGACATTACGAAACTATCAAAATTAGCAAAAAATTACCAAAAATTTGCTGACATAACGGGTAAATATAGACCAAAAATTTTTGAACATCGATTTTTCAAAAAACTGCGGAACCACACAAAATTTGTTTTTGCACTGTCATACAGAGAACATATGGGCCGTGGGACGTTTTTTAGGGTTTCGTTCAGTTTCACTTAAGGTGGTGATTCGTTTTGGTCACATATTGTTGGTTGGCGGCGTAAATCACGATGAAATTTGACGAAACTTTCCGAAACAAGTTCTTTTAGCGTTCTAACACCCTCCTCGCAATCCCGATTCAAAAATTCGAAATTTTCGGTCAGAGCGGTTTTTCCCAGTTTCTGAAAGTTTGGTAGCAGCTACACAGTTATGAATATATTCATTCGAAAGATCTCATTGAGCTTCATAATTTTGCTTTTTAAAGCAACTTTCTAGCTTTTCACTACCGTGAGATGTAGACGATTATCTTGTTATGGCGTCGAAAACTTGTCATTTTTGCAGAAATCAAATAATCCAAAATTTCTTGAACTACGCAAGCCGTAAAATCAAACTAAGGGCGTCGATAGGGAGGTCTCGCAGGAAAAAAATTATCCGATGCATGATCGTCTTCCAACTGCTATCCTGTAGGCTGCTATCATAAAAAATGTAGTTTTTGCAAAAACACGACCAATTTATTTTTCCAAAGATTGTGGAGCATTCACCATGCAAGCTGGAGGGCTGCTACTTATCTTAATACTTTCTGCACAAATATACCCAGGGACGATTTTTTAGTTGCCCCGATTGCTGCTTTCTAGCTAAAGCAATCGCTTGACAAATTTGGAAAAAGTAGGCAAAATACAGGTTACGCACACATTTCAGCTTATTTCCCTACAACGAAGAGCGATTTCACAATAACTAAAAAATCGACCCCAGCTATTTCATGGAGGTATCGAATGATATAACCGATGTTTCGCGAAAAAATTTACTTGAGTCTGCAAAAATTCTGGAAAATTATACTTCTTCTAATATGTGTTAAAACTATTTTAGAAAAGCAACATTAGTTTCATGGCATGCATTAAAAAGAGAAAATGGCTTCTTAACTCCAAGTAAAGAATGAGTAATAATGGTGTACATTTTTGTGACCAAAGGGAATCACCACCTTAACGGTTGAGAAAATTCGCAAAATGCTCGGAGGCACCAAATTTTTATACTTTGCACTAAATTTTCACGAAACTGGGAAGGGTTTAGCCAAAACCAAGAAAAACGTCCCTCCGCAATAGTACGAATTTGCATTCTGCCAAAAATCTCCGGAATCTGCCGAGTAGTTTTTGAGAAATCGATGTTTAAAACAAAATGACCGCAGTTTTCCCAACATAGTTTTTCGGCCAAATCTCTAGCTGAAAGCAATAAAGTCAAAATGTGCATTTGGATGCTGTATCGATTAAGTATAAATGGGCTAACGTTGTTTTGGCAGTAATTTTGAAAATTTTCTTTTTGAAGATTTTCTTTTGAAGATTTCCTCGAAAATGGCCATTTTTTGACCTTCAAAATTGTTTTTCGCTTATCCTGACTTAAAGGGGGGGTCTATTTTTGGGTCATTTTTTCGATATTCTCCGATCTCCGATTTTCTCATATTTTATTGTCCAAATGGTATATTTTAACGAGTTTTTAAAATTAAAGTAGTAGCTCTTACGGTTGTCGAGTTATTTCACCTCAAAGTTCAGATTTCATGTTTTAAACATAGGAAATTTAAAAAGTTGTCATTTTTAGCGTGCGCCAAAAAAATCTCCCGACAAACGTTGACGAATCTGGACAAATTATACATTAAAATAACGCTAAAGTGTTAAGCTGCGGTACCCTGGAATTAGAATTTTAATTTAGGCTTTCAAAATTTTTTAATTAATTTTTGAAAGATTAAAATTTGACTTGATGCTCAATTCGTGTTAAATTTTAATCCTTCAAAAATTAATTAAAAAATTTTGAAGGCCTAAATTAAAATTCTAACTCCAGGGTACCGCAGTTTAACACTTGAGCGTATTTTAATGTATAATTTGTCGAGATTCATCAACGTTTGTCGGGAGATTTTTTGGCGCACTCTAAAAAATGACTTTTTAAATTTCCTATGTTTTACACATGAAATCTTAATGTGGTAGTACCACTACCGTGGTGGACTTTGAACAGATGCTGTGAACTAAATACTTAATGAATCGGCTTGAAATTTGGCAAATTTGTTCTTTATCATGTTTTGCATCAGATGATAGGATCTACGAAGCTGCGGGGACTGGCTTGCTGTCTACACAATAGGAAATGTATTAAAAGCTTTAAATTTAAATATCTCATTTAATCCTTTATGAAATCATTTGAGATTTTCAGTATATGGTTGGTTTACATATACGCTCAGGCCGTTTTTTAGTTTTTCGTAAAAGTGAGTTTTCCGTTTTTTAGCGTGTTTTGAAAACTTGTAAATTTTATATCTTGTTTAATATTGCATTTTTCCAAAAACCAAGAAAACGGCCTGAGCGTATGCTGATGCAAAACATATTTGCAAAATTTGGTCCGTTATGACTGAAGGAGTGACGAGAAAATCAAAAACAAAAATTCTGTAATTTTTCATTGTTTGCTTTGGTTTTCGAAATTTCCAATGCTTTCAAGCAGCTGCAACGTGCTTTTTATTAAATAATGCACATAAATAACGCAAAACGAACCGTTAAAACCAAATAGATTTAATTTTCGGATATACTGCTTTTACTTTACATTATGTGTGCAAACGGTCAACGTAATTCAGCTTTTTTTTTAGTTCGCCTCACTCCAGTTAGCTCACGCCGGTTAGGAGTGGTGTCAGTACTGCACGAATTTGATTTTTGACTGGGGAGGGGAACTGACACAGACTAATTGCCTTCGCAATTAACCGAGGCGTTTGACAAGTCCGGCGATGTGCCTATTGCTGCTTATGCAATAAGCCCACCGCGGCAGCTCCACCCTAAGGCGGCCACCCCTTGGAATCTCGGTGAATTGCCAGCGGGGGGATAGCAGAAATTGGATGCTAGAACTTATTTTTTCCAAGTTCTAGACTTGACATGATCCTCCACTTTATAGCGCAGCAGTACGAAACCACTGCGCTAACGGAGGTTCGTAATTCAGCTATATCAGCTATATATCAGCTATTCAGCTTCAACCGCTTGTAACTTTTGATAGAAACCACGTACTGAAGAGATATGCACATCATTTTAAAGCTCTTTTTGCGCTCTTTCACGTAGTTCAGTAAAATTTAATATAAGAAACTTAAATAAAATTTTGACTATTTGCGCATGCGCAAAGCCACGATGGTAGCTAGCCAATTAATATGCATTCTCTGACACCAAGATTTTGCGCAAAGATAGTTTGGCAACCAGTTTTGCTTTATCAGATGTTTTGTCAAGATTGCTTCATCCATGGAAAAATTACGTAGAAAATCCCGGTAGTGGTACTACCACCTTAAACGTTGAGGTGAAATTACTCTACAACCGTAAGAGCTACTACTTTAATTTAAAAAACTCGTTAAAATATACCATTTGGACAATAAAATACGTGAAAATCAGCGAGATCGGAGAAAGTAGAAAAATGACCCAAAAATGGACCCCCCCCCTTTAAGGTGGTAGTACCACTACCGGGGTGGACTTTGAACAGACATTGTGAACTAAAAACTTAATCAATCGCTTTGAAATTTGGCATAATTGTTCTTTATTATGTTTTGCATCAGATGAGCTGATCTACGACGCTGCGGGGACTGGCTTGCTGTTTACACAATAGGAAATGTATTAAAAGCTTTAATCTGAAATATCTGCTTCAATCCTTTATGAAATCATTTGAGATTTTCAGTATATGGTTAGTTTACATATACGCTCAGGCCGTTGTTTTAGTTTTTCGTAAAAGTAAGTTTTCCGTTTTTTAGCGTGTTTAAAAAATTTGTAAATTTTATATCTTGCTTAATATTGCGTTTTTCCAAAAACCAAGAAAACGGCCTGAGCGTATGCTGATGCAAGACATATTTGCAAAATTTGGTCCATTTTGACTGAAGGAGTGACGAGAAAATCAAAAACAAAAATTCTGTAATTTTTCATTGTTTGCTTTGGTTTTCGAAATTTCCAATGCTTTCAAGCAGCTGCAAAGTGCTTTCTATTAAATAATGCACATAAATAACGCAAAAGGTAGCGTTAAAACCCAATAGATTTAATTTTCGGATATACTGCTTTTACTTTACATTATGTGTGCAAACGGTCAACGTAATTCAGCTATATTAGCTATATATCAGCTATTCAGCTTCAACCGCTTGTAACTTTTGACAGAAACCACGTACAGAAGAGATATGCACATCATTTTAAAGCTCTTTTTATGCTCTTTCACATGGCAGATTCAAATTTAGGATAAAGGCTTAAATAAAATTTTGATTATTTGCGCATGAGCTTAAGCCATGATGGTAGCTAGCAAATTATGCACTCTCAGACACCAAAATTTTATGCAAAGATAGCCTGCCATCCAAACGTGTTTCACCACTAGTTTCGTCATGTTTGCTTCATAGATACCAAGTTTATGTAGAAAATCCCGCTAGTGGTACTACTACCTTAACCACTGGAGATAGCTTAAAGGTTGTAAAAGCAAAAAGGGGGAGTCCATTTTTTTGGGTCATTTTTCTACTTTCTCCCGATCTCTAACTGATTTTTCACGTATTTTATTGTCCAAATGGTAATTTTAACGAGTTTTTTAAATTAAGTAAGGTAGCTCTTGCAGTTTGTAGAGTAATTTCACCTCAACGTTTAAGGTAGTAGTACCACTGCCAGGATTTTCTACGTAATTTTTCCATGGATGAAGCAATCTTGACAAAACATCTGATAAAGCAAAACTGGTTGCCAAACTATCTTTGCCAAAATCTTGGTATCCAGAGAATGCAATAATTGACTGCCAAGCTACCATCGTGGCTTTGCGCATGCGCAAATAGTCAAAATTTTATTTAAGTTTCATATGTACAAATTTTACTGAACTACGTGAAGAAGCAAAAAGAGCTTTAAAATGATGTATCTCTTCAGTGCGTAGTTTCTATCCAAAGTTACAAGCGGTTGAAGCTGAATAGCTGATATATAGCTGATAGCTGGGTGAACCTCCGATGGCGCAGTGGTTTCGTACTGCTGCGCTATAAAGTGGAGGATCATGTCAAGTCTAGAACTTGGAAAAAAGAAAAATGAAAATAAGTTCTAGCATCCAATTTCTGCTATCCCCCACGCTAGCAATTCACCGAGATTCCAAGGGGTGGCCGCCTTGGGGTGGAGCTGCGGTAGGCTTGTAAGCAGCAATGGGCACATCGCCGGACTTGTCAAACGCCTCGGTTAATTGCGAGGCAATTAGTCTGTGTCAGTTCCCCTCCCCAGTCAAGAATCAAATTCGTGCAGTACTGACACCACTCTAACCGGCGTAGACTAACTGGAGTAGAGCGAACTAAAAAAGCTGAATTACGTTGACCGTTTGCACACGTATAAAAGTAAAGCAGTACTTGTCTCGAAAATTAAATCTATTTAGTTTTAACAGTTCGTTTTGCGTTATTTATGTGCATTATTTAATAAAAGCATTGCAGCTGCTTGAAAGCATTGAAATTTCGAAAACCGGCAAACAATGAAAAATTACCGTTTTTGTTTTTGATTTTCTCGTCACTCCTTCAGTCATAACGGACCAAATTTTGCAAATATGTTTTGCATCAGCATACGCTCAGGCCGTTTTCCGTTTGGAAAAATGCAATATTAAACAAGATATAAAATTTACAAGTTTTCAAAACACGTAAAAACGGAAAACTCACTTTTACGAAAACTAAAAAACGACCTGAGCGTATGTGTAAATAACCATATACTGAAAATCTCAAATGATTTCATAAAGGAATAAATGAGATATTTAAATTTAAAGCTTTTAATACATTTCCTATTGTGTAGACAGCAAGCCAGTCACCGCAGCTTCGTAATCCTATCATCTGATGCAAAACATGATAAAGAACAAATTTGCCAAATTTCAAGCCGATTCATTAAGTATTTAGTTCACAGCATCTGTTCAAAGTCCACCACGGTAGTGAATACTACCACATTAAGATTTCATGTGTAAAACATAGGAAATTCAAAAAGTCATTTTTTTAGAGTACGCCAAAATCTCCCGACAAACGTTGGTGAATCTCGACAAATTATGACATTAAAATACGCTCAAGTGTTAAACTGCAGTACCCTGGAGTTAAATTTTGTTGGAAAGCTTAGGCCTTCAAAATTTTTTAATTAATTTTTGAAGGATTAAGAGTAACACGAATTGAGCATCAAGTCAAATTTTAATCTTTCAAAAAATTAAATCAAAAAATTTTGAAAGCCTAAATTAAAATTCTAATTCAAGGGGTACGACAACTATACTTTTTACGTTATTTTAATGTATAATTTGTCGAGATTCGTCAATAAACGTTTGTCGGAATTTTTTGGCGCACGCTAAAAATGACAACTTTTAAATTTCCTATGTTTTAAAAAATGAAAATCTGAACTTTGAGGTGAAATAACTCGACAACCGTAAGAGCTACTACTTTAATTTTAAAAACTCGTTAAAATATACCATTTGGACAATAAAATATGAGAAAATCGGAGATCGGAGAATATCGAAAAAATGACCCAAAAATAGACCCCCCTTTAAGTCAGGATAAGCGAAAAACAATTTTGAAGGTCAAAAAAATGGCCATTTTCGAGGAAATCTTCAAGAAAATCTTCAAAAGAAAATTTTCAAAATTGACTGCCAAAACAACGTTAGCCCATTTATACTTAATCGATACAGCATCCAAATGCACATTTTGACTTTATTGCTTTCAGCTAGAGATTTGGCCGAAAAACTATGTTGGGAAAACTGCGGTCATTTTGTTTTAAACATCGATTTCTCAAAAACTACTCGGCAGATTCCGGAGATTTTTGGCAGAATGCAAATTCGTACTATTGCGGAGGGACGTTTTTCTTGGTTTTGGCTAAACCCTTCCCAGTTTCGTGAAAATTTAGTGCAAAGTATAAAAATTTGGTGCCTCCGAGCATTTTGCGAATTTTCTCAACCGTTAAGGTGGTGATTCCCTTTGGTCACAAAAATGTACACCATTATTACTCATTCTTTACTTGGAGTTAAGAAGCCATTTTCTCTTTTTAATGCATGCCATGAAACTAATGTTGCTTTTCTAAAATAGTTTTAACACATATTAGAAGAAGTATAATTTTCCAGAATTTTTGCAGACTCAAGTAAATTTTTTCGCGAAACATCGGTTATATCATTCGATACCTCCATGAAATAGCTGGGGTCGATTTTTTAGTTATTGTGAAATCGCTCTTCGTTGTAGGGAAATAAGCTGAAATGTGTGCGTAACCTGTATTTTGCCTACTTTTTCCAAATTTGTCAAGCGATTGCTTTAGCTAGAAAGCAGCAATCGGGGCAACTAAAAAATCGTCCCTGGGTATATTTGTGCAGAAAGTATTAAGATAAGTAGCAGCCCTCCAGCTTGCATGGTGAATGCTCCACAATCTTTGGAAAAATAAATTGGTCGTGTTTTTGCAAAAACTACATTTTTTATGATAGCAGCCTACAGGATAGCAGTTGGTAGACGATCATGCATCGGATAATTTTTTCCTGCGAGACCTCCCTATCGTCGCCCTTAGTTTGATTTTACGGCTTGCGTAGTTCAAGAAATTTTGGATTATTTGATTTCTGCAAAAATGACAAGTTTTCGACGCCATAACAAGATAATCGTCTACATCTCACGGTAGTGAAAAGCTAGAAAGTTGCTTTAAAAAGCAAAATTATGAAGCTCAATGAGATTCTTTCGAATGAATATATTCATAACTGTGTAGCTGCTACCAAACTTTCCAGAAACTGGGAAAAACCGCTCTGACCGAAAATTTCGAATTTTTGAATCGGGATTGCGAGGAGGGTGTTAGAACGCTAAAAGAACTTGTTTCGGAAAGTTTCGTCAAATTTCATCGTGATTTACGCCGCCAACCAACAATATGTGACCAAAACGAATCACCACCTTAAGTGAAACTGAACGAAACCCTAAAAAACGTCCCACGGCCCATATGTTCTCTGTATGACAGTGCAAAAACAAATTTTGTGTGGTTCCGCAGTTTTTTGAAAAATCGATGTTCAAAAATTTTTGGTCTATATTTACCCGTTATGTCAGCAAATTTTTGGTAATTTTTTGCTAATTTTGATAGTTTCGTAATGTCATGTGAATGTCCTGATTATAAACTTTAAAACAATATAGAAAGCTCTTTCCAACTCCCAAAATTGCGAAAGTTATAGCGTTTCAAAAAATCACCACAAAAGCACGGCACAAAAGGATACCAACACCTTAAAGCACAATAAGAATTCTAAAATGTACGTCAGGATAAATCAGGTTATATAAAAAATTGTAACGTTAACGAAATATAGCAAGCTGTAATAAATTGATACATAATGATAAATATAAATGGCAGTTACGAGTTCGTACAGTAGGATGGACGTTACTATGTTACCTTCAATAAAACAATTACGTGACTATTTAGATCAAAGTAAATAGCTGTATAGGTGTCATGATTAACGAGCCAGTATTTATAGAACATGTTAAGTGCAATCAAATAACATAGGAATAACAGAAACAGGGCAGTAAATGGGTAATCTTGGCTTAAGGTAGCACTATTGCAAGTTTTGACAGCAATTGCTTTAAACGTATAACACTTTTAACAGTATCATGGATGTCATTACATTGTTGCATTGGATAAAAAAGAGCTAATGTGATTATTTAGAATGAGTAAATAGCTTTAAAAGTGTCGTCGTTAAGCCTTAAAAGTGTCGTCGTTAAGTAGTTAGTATTAATAGATTTTGAGTACAATCGAATAACAGAAGAGTCGTATGGCAACAGATGGGTAATCATTGTGTGTCATGACATTGTTAGACCTTTTGACAATTCCTTTAAAATTTCCAGAGGTATAATTAAGATATAGTTTAGCAAACACGAGTGTTATTGCAAACATAACTGAAACATAATCAGGTAATATATACGATTACTAAGTTCACAAACATCGGCATAGCATAATCATAGTCAAAGAAATTATAGTTTGCATGACACGAAAAACAATGCTTAACATACTAAAATCATAAAAACAAGCGTTAACACAAAAGTGGGTAGGTTGTCAGTATCATGTCTATTCACAGTCAGGAATTAAATCCATCAGTTGCTGAAAATGCTGCTGTTGGTCAATATCAGATGCTTTAATACAGCGGGACAGTCCAAAGAATAGTAACCAAGCAAACCAAGTTTGCAAACCAGGCGATAGTCGATAAAGGGATGGGAGGGTACTGCGAAATAGAGCTTCTCGACGTAGGCAATTAACCAAATCAGAGAATTTGGAATTTTGAGAATTAAGGGGGGGCTACGAACGGGTTGGCACGACATCGTCGGAGAGACCTACTTTTCCCCCCAACGTTAGCCAACATATCAAATTAAAAAAGTTCAGGGTGGGCAACAATATATCTCACATACACTGTTTTTGACAGGACGCCAAAGTACAAATTTTAGTTCGAAAAATGGGATTTTTCAAAAAGGTTTTTTCAGCTCTGGTGGATTAACGGTTTGACCAATTCTGAAACTTTCAGCCATAAATGTTAACTGTTACTAGCGCTAAATATTAAAAGTATTCCGGCTTTCGAGCGTTGCTTCCTTCTTCAGCTATAACAGCTCAAAGTTTGAAATTTGGCAAAAAGTTGCAATGTGACTGTGCGCCGTTTTCGATCTAATAAAATTGACAGCCCCTAGCCTACCCCAGCTTTTTACCAAATATTAGGCTCTGATAGGGGCAAACTGTCTGTGAGTTGCAAGGGTTTTGGTTCTCTGGTCAGTGTGCTAGCAAATTTTTTGTTAAGAAATAACACTTATTTTTAGGCCTGAAAAGCTAGCTAAGCGCAGTAAAAATGGGGTCAAAAAATTTTTTGTCTCCGATTTTGTCGAAAAGGTGCTTATAGGGGTTATTTGACCTGCTGAATCCGAATATGAAATCCGTTTTTCGATATGACGCTTCCTTCGTTCAGTATGCGCTTACAACTGTCTTAGAGCTTTTTGGAGCGATCGCCATCCATACTTTGAGAAATCAATCTAGCATTTCTAAACATTGGGGCGAGGTTTAGTGACATAGCTTTCGGCACATCTTGGTACACTCACTGGCCTCACTGGCAAAGTTTCAGCCGATTCTGCCACAGTACTTTGGAGTAATTGGCTCACATCTTCGTAATGGCACCAAATAACAGCGACAATATCGATAATATAATCCAGCACTGCGAACGCTGGATATGTCACTATGTCAGAACTAATTCCTGAAAATTTTGTTACCGTGCCTTGCACATAGCGACCAGGGCGAGGCCAAGTTTGTGTACGTGTCATGTCGAGCTTTTGACCGATAACATCAACTTCTGATGGCTCCACAGGACACTATGCGGCATGGAATTCTTTCAAACTTTAAACTATTTTACACTAAACCTAATACTATTATGTGGCAAAAGACTAGCTAGCTTTTCCAACATCGCACTTTTAGTGAAATTCGTAGCCCCCCCCTTAAATCGATAAGTGTTCATTATGATGAACTTTCCCAGTTGCTGACGACTTATAGTGACTGAAATTTGTGCTGCGTCGCTGGTCAGAGAAGATCCGGAGGATACAGAAATGATATCATCCATATAGGATGATTTAACAGCGGAAAGGATAGTGATTGTGAAAGTTTTTCCAATGCAGCTTTGGACTGTGTTCACGATACTCCTATTTCGCCATGCTGGGAATTCGTCGGCCAGTATTTGTTCAATGAATTTCACTTGCTGTTTGTGAAGTGAAAGGATTCCCAGAGTGAAGTTTCCATAGCCAGCGTATTCGTAGATTTCTTTGACAAGAAGCATTTCATTGACCATGATTAGAATTATGTCAGCTTCTGCAAAGTTGACAGATGAATATCGCTCAGTGAGATACTGTTGACCAACAGTGAGTATAATGGACACACTGCCTGCTGAGAATACTTCACGCATAAACACTGACTGAGTCTTGATATAGTGCAGGCGATGCACGGCGATGCAGTGCCAAGCATGGCATGTGGTGGGTTGATGATTCAGTCCAGAGGCGGCTAGTTTCAGCTGTGCATCTGTAGCTGACTGGAAGGAATATATAATGCTCTTGATAGTAGGCACCACCTTTGGAAGAAGCAGCTTTGCTGCACAGGGCTAAGGCTACGGTCAACATAAACTCGTCGTCTTCTTGGACAAAGGCTTTGCCTTGTTTTCCATCGCCAAATATGATCAATTTTGGAGAACGCATTGCAATATCTAAAAATTGTTCAATGGGTAGTAGAGAGGATTCATCGATCAGAAGGAAACCAGGAGAAAATTCTTTTGTATACACCTTATCCAACCATACCGATGCCAGATCTTTGGTGAATACAATTTTCTTTCCATGGAGGAGCTGCTGTGTAGAAGGCAAGCTACCATAATCAGCCAGTGTAGGCACAGTGGAGATGGTCATTCCGGAAGTGAGCCATTTATTTGTTACCTGAATTGATCGTGAATGACTAGTGCAGTAGCGGTTGTCTGATGGTTGGATCACCGTGACGTTTTCTTCGCTGAACAGCCGCTGATAGATATTTTCAACGAGCTGGTCCAAAGCTTCATTTTGAACACAGCAGATTAACAGGGTTGGTTGGTTTACAGTGTAAAGAAGTTTGGCAACAACCCAAGAGCAGAGAATTGATTTTCCAGCTCCAGAGGCGCCTTCTTATGAACAGTTCATTTATATTAGGATTGGAAATCTTTTCACAGATTTCCGCAGTCAAAGCTGCTGTTGATGTGATATTACAGGTGCAGAATTCGGCTTCAGTGGCTCCGCACAGTAGCTTTTAGATGAGGTAGAACCGTCGTCATCATGTGACATGAGTATTGATATCAGCAGATCTAGTAGGCGCTGTCCCCATTGTTGACAAGAATCAAGTCTTCATCCAGCAGTACTTTGTGGTTTCATAACGGTCCTTCTGGAGTGACGACAGGTTTGGTAGACAACAATAGACAACGCATTAAAACTTATTACTATTTCTAGATCTAGATACGGTAAGGTATCAAAGGCATTTCTAAAACAAAATCCCTACTGGGTTATTGGCAGTAGCCAAGCTATTTTGGCCAATATAACAAAAATCAACGAAACAAACTCTGCAAAACTGTAAATACTTATGACTTCACTACCTTATAAACTAACCTACGCCATGACACAATATGTAGCAATTTGGAAGAATTAATTAATAAAACTATGAGATACGCTATGCATAAAATTAAGTTACGTGCTAGATGGGGTACCACTAAGAACACTAAAGATGTAATTACAGCCGAAATACTGATAAATCACATCAAATTCCTTTTAAACAACTTGTATTTTACTTGTGGCAATCGAATCTTTAAGAAAACTATTGGTATACCTAATACCTATGGGTAGTAATGCTGCTCCATCTATTGCTAACCTCGTTCTTCATAATATGGGATTTAATTATATTTATCGTAATAAGGATAAAGCGACAACTAAGTTTCTTAGAAACTCATTTTAGGCTAATGGACGATATAACTGTACTAGACGATGAAGACTACTTTGAAGAAGTTAAAGACGACATGTATTCAAACGAACTGGAATTAAACAAAATCAATAACACCAATACAGAAGCTAATGTGTTGGACTTACATATTACCATTGAGAATGGAAGATTCATTACAAGCCTTTACGACAAAAGAGACGACTTTCCTTTTACTACTTATAAACTCCCAACTGCTTCTTCAAACATATCATCAACTATAATGAAAAATATAATAAAATCTCAAATAATTAGGTACAGTAGTATCAAGAGTACATAATAGATAAGAGTAAGAAACTCTTACGCTAGCATGTACAAATTATGTAAGGTATGCTCGGTTCATTAACTCGGGACCCCCCCCCGTAACTTCCGGGGGGGGGGGGTCCCACTTTGCACTAAATACACGCTTTCATATAAGCGTGTGTCTGCTCGCTGATTGGCCCGATAGCCTTAAGGCTTATTGTAGGCAATTTATTAGTTATTTTAATTAATTAATTATAACTTTAATTGGGTTAATGCAATTAAAAAACTAATTCGACAACTTTGTAGCATTTTTTCTGCTCTTTCCAATGATATAAGAATTGTTGCACGTTACATTCCTTCGAATTTTTGTATGCAACAATTTTTATATCATTGGAAAGAGCAGAAAAAATGCTACAAAGTTGTCAAATTAGTTTTTTAATTGCATTAACCCAATTAAAGTTATGATTAATTAATTAAAATAACTAATAAATTGCCTACAATAAGCCTTTAGGCTAACGGGCCAACCAGCGAGCAGACACACGCTTATATGAAAGCGTGTATTTAGTGCAAAGTGGGACCCCCCCGGAAGTTACTGGGGGGGGGTCCCGAGTTAATGAACCGAACATACCTTACATAATTTGTACATGCTAGCGTAAGAGTTTCTTGCTCTTATCTATTATGTACTCTTGGTAGTATATGTACCAAATACGAAGACTTTATTAAGTGTAGAACAGCAAGTAGTATGCTAAAATGCAGAGGAAATACACATAAATTTCCACAATAAAGAATATGATAATCTAATTACCTGGCTCTCCTGTTGAAAGCCCGGCTCTGCCGGCCATTCACTACCGTCCTGCACCTTTTCTTATGAAATCCCGGCTTCGCCGGCCCATGAAAACCCGGCTCTGCCGGCCATTCACTACCGTTAAATTCATTATATTTCTATGGACTAAGATCAGGATGATTCAGGTCTCATAGAGGCTGGCCTAACCAGTTACTTCGTAATCTTATACCTTACTACTAATTTTTAATTAAAGTTAAAGGCCAGTTTACACCACCAAACTTTCGCCAAACCAAACCTCGGCAAAACTCAAGTTTGGCGAAAGTTTGGTGGAAGTTTGATGGTGTAAACATACACCAAACGTCCACCAAACTTACACCAAACTACCACCAAACTGCCAAATTGAGTATGGTCCTATAGCAATTTTCACCAAACGTTTGGTGAAACCGACCAATGAGAATCCACCAGAAAATCACATGCCTGTGTCTGTGCTATATTACGCATGCATACATATTTTTAATGCATTTGTTTCCGCCTTTCGTCACCGTTTTATTTTGTACTATTTATTCGTTTTGTTTCAGTTAAAGAATTTAAAAGAACGATTTCCAGCCTGCAGTATTCACGTGTTGGAAGGCAGTATTGGAAATATTAAATGGAAAATTGAATAAGAAATATAAAAATTGGAAAAAGAAGTATTGTACTAAAATTTTTCAAGGACCAAGTTTAAATTTTGCCAGTTGACTGTCACTTTTACCAGTTAAGAGAACCGATATTAATAAGCAAACCCTTTTAATGTTCCAATCTTTTCAATTTGCTTTAAAATTACCAGAACAACATCTGTGAATAGAGAAGTCCCTCTACGCTCAGGCTTGTACCTATTACAAAACCATTTTAATACCGACAAATGTCTGGAAAAACTGTTAAAATAGGTTGAAACTGGCGCTCATATTCTCTTTAATTTCATTGGTTCCCTCCTAAAGTTTGGTGAATGTTTGGAGGAAGTTAGTTCAAACGGAGTTTGGTAGTGTAAACACAAAGTTTGCCAAACTTTTTCCCCAAACTTGAGTTTGGCCAAGGTTTGGTTTGGCGAAAGTTTGGTGGTGTAAACTGGCCTTAACTGGATCACTCTGACGATGTATCATTCTGGTAATAGTCCACCTCTGGCCCACTGGTAAAAACATCATACGGCGTCCTACACTTTTCCCGCTAATTGTAAAACCAATTCTACCTCTTACTATTTTCATGGTCAGAGTCTAAGGGATTAGGGCCGAAAGACTCCGACTAACCTATCAAATTGATCAGGACATATGTATCTAACCAGTAATTAATTTCTTTCTGTATTCGTTTAAATAAGCCCATCTATCCCGTATCCCGTTTTGTTTTGTTTTTGTTTGTTTGTTTATTTGTTGTTGGTACACATTTTAGTTTATTTCAGTAGCTTAAGGTGCTGGTATCGCTTTGTGTAAATTTGATCCTGTAGGCTTTAATTCTTTATGAAAGTGGATGAAACTTTCCAAATATACTATTTCGGTGCTCTTTAACATTCTAGGACCAGTCCCGCATTTTTAGGTGCAAAGATAAGAAATTTTTGGTTTTGCCGATTATTCTCTCAGTACAAGTCGAGACACCGGATTGGTTGGTATGGCTGGATAGAGGGCACAGAAATGAACATTTTTGCTTTTACAACTTTTGAGCGTATCTCTAGTGGTTAAGTCAGTATAAGCAAAAAACGGTTTTTGGGGATCAAAAATGGGCGTTTTCGAGAAAATCAGTTTTTTCAAAATTACTGCCAAATCATATGGACAATTTTGGTTTATTTATACTCGATCGATACGCAGTCTCATTGCACATTTTATCAATGCCTATTAGCGGAGTTTGTTGCTCTAAGCTAGAGATTTGGCAGAAAAACCATTTTGGCAAAACTGCGATTATTTTGTTTTAAACATCGATTTCTCAAAAACTACCCAATCGATTCGCATGATTTTTGGCAGGATGGGAATTCGCACTATTGCGGAGGGACATTTTTCTTGGTTTGAGCTAAAACTTCTCCAGTCGCGAAAAACTCAATGCAAAGTTGCGAAATTTTGTGTCACCGCACATTTAATGGATTTTCTTGACCGTTAAGACCTGCTGAGCCAAATCCAAAAAAATGTCCCTCGGCCCACATGTCCTTTATAGGACAGCACAAGAAAAAGTTTCGGCCGATTCCACAGTTTTGAGAAATCGATGTTCAAAAATTTTTGGTCTGTATTCTGCCTGTAAGATGTTGGTATGTCAGACAATTTTTGCTATTTTTTGCCAATTTTGCTAGTTTCCTACTCTTATGAGAATCTACATATTATAAGCTTTAAAATGATGTATAAAGCTCTTTCCAACTAGCAAAATTGCGAAAGTTATAGCGTTTCAAAATATACCCACAAAAGCACTGCACAAAAGGATACCAGCACCTTAAGGTGGTGATTCCTTTTGGGCATATATTGTTGTTTGGCGGCGTAAATCAAGATGAAATTTGACAAAACTTTCCGAAATAAGTTGTTTTAGCGTTATAACACCCTCCGCTCAATCCCGATTCAAAAATACGAGATTTCCGGTCAGAGTGGTTTTTCCCGATTTCTGAACGTTTGGCACCTGCTATACAGTTGTGACTATATTCATTCGAAAGATCTCATTGAGCTTCACATTTTGGCTTTTTAAGGCAAGTTTCTAGCTTTTCTCTATCGTGAGATATTGCCGATTTTCTTATTTTGGCGTCGAAAACTTGTCATTTTTGCAGAAATCAAATAATCCCACATTTCTTGAACTACGCAAGCCGTAAAATCAAACTAAGGGCGTCGATCTGAAGGTCTCACAGGGTCAAATTATCCGACGCATGATCGTCTTCCAACTGCTATCCTGTAGGCTGCTATCATAAAAAATGTAGTTTTTGCAAAACCACGACCTATTTTTTCCAAAGTTTGTGGAGCATTCACCATGCAAGTTGGAGGGCTGATACTGAACAAATGTGTTCTGCACAAATATACCCAGGGACGATTTTTTAGTTGCCCTGATTGGTGCTTTCTAGCTATAGTAATCGCTTGACAAATTTGGAAAAAGTAGGCAAAATACAGGTTACGCACACATTTCAGCTTTTTTCTCTATAACGAAGAGCGATTTCACAATAAATAAAAAATCGTCCCCAGCTATTTGATGGAGGCATCGAATGATATAACCGATGTCTTGCGAAAAAATTTACTTGAGCCTGCAAAAATTCTGGAAGATTATACTTCTTCTAAAATGTGTTAAAAATATTTTAGAAAAGCAATATTAGTTTCGTGGGATGCATTAAAAAGAAAACTGTCAAGCTACATTTTGATATAAAAATGGATTCTTAACTCCAAGTAATAAATGAGTAATAATGGTGCAAACTTTATGTGACCAAAGGGAATCACCACCTTAAGCAATCATCACGTAAGGTACCTAGTAAAGTACCGTAAGGAAATCTGCTTCAGAACTTAAGTGCTTCACTGAATGTTTGACATCATCGATTTTCAGTGAAGGATAAGGTATACGTTTCATCGTTTTCATTCAGTGTCTCCATAGCCATTTCCGACAATTCGTAGTCCATGTTGCCATCAGCTCCAGAAAATCTCAAAATCAGGCGGCATATGTGTCGGTTAAACCAGCTTTCTGGCACATCAGTTCTCTTAACTTGCTTAAGTTGCTGCAAAACAGCATAGTTGGAACAAACATAGATGACATAATAAGGGTAGGACTGTAAACGCGCATTGCATGAAATGCGACACGCACTGAGGGCAAGCAACCAGTCCAGAACATTTTCTGTCGAAATTTGTGGCCGGTAGGATCCTGTAACGGGATCAGCATTTCTTCCACATGTGGTAAATGATTCTATCGACTCAGCGGAAAGCTTCAGGTCCTTCTGGATTTGACGATTGATGTAGTGAGGGTTGTAATGGAGTTTGGATTTGTGGGTTTCTCCATTCCATGCAGCTTTGTTGGTTTCAGCAATTCTGAGGAGATGATGCTCCATTTCCACGGAGAGAGGCAAAATGTATCCAGAGTACTTCCAGCGTAATGGCATGGGACAGCAGGTATCGTCGTCACTTGGTAGAGGTCTTCTTTCAGGTTCCGACTGCTCACGATCATCACCATAGATTTCTCTAATGGCTTCACGTTCCGACTTATCGATCTCTTCTTGTGTTCCAAGGAAAATTTCTTCTTCGAATTCTGAAGGGGGTCTAATAGCTTTGGCTCATATGAGTGTTGAATCAATTTTCAGATATTGCTGGATGATTCAGAAGAAGGATCAGTGGATTGAGATGATTTGTTCAAAATTAACCAGGAGATGACCTGTATTTGATTGTCTGTATAGATAATGGGATGATAATACTGGCGTGACAGAAGATCTCTCTTCAAATTCGAGCTCCTGTTGCTTCCGTTTCATCTCCTTTTTGCTAGGAATCTGTCGTATTTTAAGGACTGTGACGTTTAAGGTAATCTGAATCATTTGATTGCAACTGCCAGTATGAAGCGCCCGCATAGTCAGTCTAATCGATCCATCGGAAGCTGAGTCTGGCCACTGCAGTGTTGTTGGAACTGGATGATCGGATGACTTCCGTTGATATATGTAGGCAAGACTCACTTGTTCAATGTCGGCTTTAACGATCTTACGATCTTTGAACTTAGAACTTAGAATTGACGGACACATTATTGACGGACACAATAGTAATTTCAAGTGTAATCCTGTTGTTTTGCGGGACGATGCCTCCATCAACGAGACAAGAGATTCCATTCAGAGTAATGAACTCGAACGGAACGATGGCCATAATGTTGTTAGAAAACTTTATCCAACAGGTATGGATTCAGTTGACGGGAGAGGGATATCGATATAAGCGAGCTGAAAAGATGAATCTAGATCCGTCTGAACAGGAGAATTGTGATGGGCTGTAGAAGGACCAAGCACAGTTGATTCCAAGTAGGACAATGGGGATGATAAATGCCATGACTGGTATGCTGCCAATAAAGTTAGAGATGGAATAGTTTCAGGGATTTCTTCATAAAAGTGAAGGACAGGCGAAAGTACTTACACGGCTCAGATGTCTACTACTGTTCCAATCCAAAATTTTTTCTTGGCCAATAGGAAGGGTAATTTGGTTGAACGGACAATAGGACTTTGGACAGTCCATAGCATTCTGCATATCCTTCTGCGACTGTGTCGAAGCTGACAACCACTGGTCTACATCCGCGATGGGGCTGTATTTCATATTACGTCTGGCCCTTGTAACAATCAGCTTAAGCAGTCGAAATATTAGCGATGGTGATTGTTGCTGTTCATTCAATAGTTCGATAGTGGATTGCGACGACTGAGTTAGATTATGCCTCCGAGCTGCATTCATGACTTCGCCGGTGTCTGTTTCAACGTACATGAGGGTGACGATGGAGATCATATCCTCGGTGATGTTGAGAACAGCATAGGGCGGTTTTAGGAAAGGAGTGGGGAGAACTGGCAATAGTTCTACGACGGTCTTATCATGCAGAAGCATGATTGTTTGGTGATGGGAAATGGGATAAGTCACATAGTTAATATTGCTACAGATATTCCACAAACGTAACCATGGGCAATGCGCATTGTCAAAATAAACTGCGCTTCGTAAATAAATGTGTGCCCATCTCTCGGGGAAGCGTAGTGTTTAGTTTCTGAGAGCGGAAATAGGGGGGGGGGCATTGGATCGTTATCAACATATTCGTAATTCGTGATCTTACGAACTGCGGAGCATGATTGATTTGCTGTACAGCTCTGGATTTGCGTGGCGATTTGGCGTAGGCGAAGTTTGGGACAATGAAAATCAGTTTAGCTGAAGGGCATATTTGGGAAACAGTACGTTGGAGAAGGATGATAGACTCGGTAAGTTCTGGTAGTGTCTCTATGCCAGCAGCAAAGAATCTGGCTTCGTTGAAGCCAAGATATAAGAGGACATGGGATAGAGTTCAGAAGTTCGAGCACTGGCACGGATGACGGCTTCGATTTTGTCGGTGTTTTTCAAACACAGACCAGGAATACCATCACTTGGGACTTTACTGTCGTCAAAGAAAAGCCGAAGGACCCTCTTGCAGCGGGCCACATTTGTATCGCCAATTATGATGTATGTGGCCATTCTTGATAAACCTGCAAAAAAAATAGTAAGGCATATAACAGTGAGTCATACTACGAATGTTACAAAACAAATAGTATTTCATGAAAAAATGAAACTTGGCAGAAAATCTAGGCAAAATACTTCCTAGAGAATGAATGTGAGTATAGTGGCCAGGCAATATGGCAACTGTTATGACAAAAAGTGGTTGTCCGAATTGCACCACGAATATATTAGTGCATGTTTGTTAGTAAATAAGGCGAAATAATTTGTTTACACATACTACAATGAATATGATCATATAGTTTTACAACTAAAGGGACAAAGTTCTCAAAGATATATTATATTTATTTATATAGTGTATCCAGTGTTCATAAAATCAGAAAATCAAATTTAGGTTGTATCATTAAAATAAATCATCAATCAAATAAAATAAAATTACGTTTACTCATAATATGAACTACAAAACGTAATGCAGTTGCATGAAATCCACTATTGCATACTTACTACAGTAGAATATAAATGCTGATGACAGCTTTCAAAACGGATTAGTTCACAAATCTGTTTGTTGAATCAACAAATGCAGATTTGCATTGGCAAGGAATAGACACTGAAATACAAATACATATATACTGCATAGTTTTAGTTGTTATGTTTATGTACAGGTGTTGCATATTATCAAGAGTACATAAAGAGTGTGACAAGCGTCAAGCTCTTAGTTATCAGGCTTCGGGACATGATCTGCCGAAAACGGCTGCCCCCCCCCACAAATTAGACCACTTCACTTCAAAGAAATTCGCACACTATGCTTGTGTACTGCAGCTCGGAACAGACGCACATTGAACCAACTGACTAAAGTCTGACACAAAAAATGTAGAAAGCGAAATTGTTTTCTTTATATCTCAAAAACGCTTCAAGATAACTACCATAAAGTATATATTTTCTGAACCGGACTGATGAGATCTTTCTTTTCGTAAAAAAAGTTTTTTGAAATTTCCCGTGCGATTTCAAAGGGCGCCGCCTTTATATGTCCAGAAAGATTGGTACATGGTAATGCCGCGATTTTTTCAGGAAACTTTTCCCCTTGTCTGCAAGTCCTACACAGCAAATTTCAACTTTTTTGGTTGCAAATTGCGATAGTTATTCAATTTTTTCGATTTTCAAAATCCTTTGATCTTTGCCGCTTTTTCGACTTTGACTGGCTATTACTCGTGACTCGCTCAGTGGAAAAAATTTTCGATTAGATTTTCAGGACCGCCTACGCATCACCTTTGACCTGATATAAGTGGTATTTCAAAATTTGAAAGTAGATTTTTTCGAAAAATACCAATTGTTGACCCAAAATTTCGGCTAGCGATTCTAGCAAAAGTGAGTAAAAATAGCATAATCATAAAGTTCAATCTAAGGTGACTCCAACGATATAAAGCTTTCGTTGCTACGACTTATATTACGTCCGCAATGATTTTTCAAACAATTTCCCCTATTTCAGGTGGTTTTTGCTAGTTGACACTGGCTCATGCAAATCAAGGCGGCAACATCAAAGACGGCCAAAAACCAGCTGAAATAAGGGAAATTGTTTGAAAAATCATTGCGGACGTAATATAAGTCGTAGCCACGAAAGCTTTATATCGCTGGAGTCACCTCAGATTGAACTTTATGATTATGCTATTTTACTCACTTTTGCTAGAATCGCTATACCGAAATTTTGGGTCAATAAGTGGTATTTTTCGAAAAAATCTACTTTCAAATTTTGAAATACCACTTATATCAGGTCAAGGGTGATGCCTAGGCGGTCCTGAAAATCTAATTGAAAAATTTTTCCACTGAGCGAGTCACGAGTAATAGCCAGTCAAAGTCGAAAAAGCTTGAAGCGTTTTTGAGATATAAAGAAAACAATTTCGCTTTCTACATTTTTTGGTCAGACTTTAGTTGTGTTTTCGAGGTTTAGAACGTAGGCATAGCGTGAGAATTTCTTTGAAGTGATGGGTCTAGTTTGTGGGGGGAGGGGTCAGACGTTATCGTGCAGATCATGTCCCCAAGCCTAATAACTAAGAGCTTGACGCTTGTCACACTCTTAGTTATTACGTACTCTTGATATAATTGAAGACAGAATGTTTGGTGTGGACGATGAAAACACAGACGTGGATTTATGCAGGTATACCGACTTTAATGAAAAAAGACATTCTCCTATGCTCATGAAAATTAAAAACTAATTTTACCTTTACTTTACGCAAACTATGAATTAAAAAGTAATGGAACTTTATGAAATATGAAATTGTATGCTTACAGTACAATATTCACAGTCGACGACCGTTTCCAAAAGAAATACAGATTTGATTGTAAATCTGTTTAATTGAATCAACAAATTCAGAAAATGATGATAACAGGATGATAGCAGGTATGACTACCACTGGCAATGAAAGGACACTGAAATACAAATACATACTGCATAATTTTAGTCTCCACGTTTACATACATGTGTTTGATGTTATTTAAGACAGAATGTGTGGAGAATGAAAACACAGACGCGGATTAATGCAGGTGGACCGACTTTAATAGAAATACATTCTCTTATGTTCTTGAAATTTAAAAATTAACATTAGGATATGCTAAAATTACGTTTACGCATAGTACGACCTGAAAAATGTAATGCAGTTCTATGAAGTATATAATTGCATACTTACCATACAGTATTTACAGTTAACGGCCGTTTCCAAACCAATTACAGATTTGATCACAAATCTGTTTGTTCAATCAACAAACGAGACAAGATAGCAGGCAGGATGATAGCAGATATGACTACCCCAGGCATTACGAAAGGAGACCGAAATGGAAATAGATACTGCACGTTTCTAGTTTTTCCTGCTGAAATGAAGGCAATCAGGTCTGCTCTTGCCTGGGTAGCCGATTCGGAGGACTAACGTCGGATGAACTCGATCCGTGTC
The DNA here is from genome assembly GCA_030248195.1 of Trissonchulus latispiculum. Classification (NCBI taxonomy): domain Eukaryota; kingdom Metazoa; phylum Nematoda; class Enoplea; order Enoplida; family Ironidae; genus Trissonchulus; species Trissonchulus latispiculum. Next base: position 28,583 of record JASAND010027534.1, on the reverse strand, counting down.
TGTAATGACGCCAGGTCAGCCGTTGACAGACTTGAAACTGGCACCCATAACCAGAAGGACCTGACTGGCTTGGAAATTTGGAATCTTCTCCAGCCGCTTAGTTTCTCCGGGAAAGCTGTCCGGTTCCAGTGGGTGCCAAGCCGCTGTTGCCTGGACAGAAATGAACAGGTTGATCAACTTGCCAAAACTGGATCCGGACTGACCCAAGACAATGTTCCTATTGACTTTAAAACAGCGAAGGCGGTCGTTGTCAGAACGACGAGTGACACATGGAAAATTCAGTAAGCCAGCGCGGAAACTTTGAACTATCACTGGGGGTAAGGCGAGACGAGGAAATTGGTCTGAGCCGTTTGGAGCGCAGAACTAGCACAGCTCCGCTCCCACAGCCACTGCTCCAATTTGGCTTCCTACAGACATGGCTTCAGCCTGGACAACCCGGGCCTTCTATGTCCTCGGTGCGAAGAAGAAACCTATTGAAGAAGTGCCCAGCCCTTACCCAAATCCGTCTGCAAACCTAGGGTATTGGGGCCGAAACTGTGTTGCTTGCCGCTGACCCTGTCAGGGTCACAAATTTTCTGAGGGCGTGCGGTTTCTACGAAGGCCGCCTGATATAATGGGAAGACCATTGATGCCCGCAGAGAAGAAGAAGATTTCAAAGGGGGCCGCTTTTATAGGTCCAGAAAGATTGGTACATGGAATTACCGCGATTTTTTCAGGAAACTTTTCCCCTTGTCTGCAAGTCCTACACAGCAAATTTCAACTTTTTTGGTTGCAAATTGCGATAGTTATTCAAGGTTTTTCAATTTTCAGAATCCTTTGATCTTTACCGCATTCCAACTTCGACAGGCAATTACTCGCGACTCACTCAACGGAAAATGTTTTCAATTAGATTTTCAGGACCGCCTATGTGTCAGCATTCATGTGACCTTTTAAATATTGAAAGTTGATTTTTTGAAAAACATCACCTTTTTGACCAAAAATTTCGGCAAAGCAAATTTAGCAAAAGTTAGTACAATAACATAATCATGAAGTTCAAGCTGAGCTGAATCCAACGATATGAAGGTCTTGTTGCTACGACTTATATTGCGCAGCAATGAATTTTTAAACAATATCCCGTATTTCAGCTGGGTTTTGGCTCTCCTTGATGTTGCCGTCGTGATTTGACTGAAGCGGTGTAAACTAGCAAATTTTTGGAATAAAATGCGTATTTCTCAACCGATTTTTTCGTTCTTGTGTCAATCGATGAAACAATAATTAAAAATATGACATTAACGCATATTGTATAGTGCATAAGCTTACTAGAAAAACAACTGGCAACAGATACGCGGAATATAGAAATTATCATATAAATATAGGATAAAGCACGTACAGAAACGAATACATTACCGAATACGATAAGATAAGATAAGATTTTAATTCATAGAATTGAATGAAATAATTGACTCCGCAGCACCTGCGACCCGAAAAGTTCGCGCCTTAGGTGGGGATGGAACCCACAACCTTTGGTGATCTAGGCCAACGCTCTACCGATGGAGCCACCCAGGCACAATCGAACCAAGCTTAAGTTTGAATCTGTTCGCAATACACACAGTTAAGAATAACTACAGTAAAATTAAATATACAAAAGTCAGTTTGGTTAAAACGTTTTTAGCTAGTGGTGCTTGACAGGATTAGCAACTAAACCGCTGACTATTGATTACTATAATTATCGTTTTAACGACAAATATTTGAGTTTAAATAAAGTATGGTTACCCAAAATTAATATTAGCTGTGTATTTTTCACAGCTCTTGCATCCGTTTGATTTACACTGTGGTTTCCAGTAATCGATCATTCTTGATGCCATAGCGCACTGGCCACCGTTTGATGGAAAACAAAGTTCCCAGCACAGTGAGAATTGACAGAGATTTGAACCAAAATGATAGCCAGATGGGAGTGTCACAAGTAAATCAATCGGTTTTTGATCAATGGAGTAAGCCAGAATATTGAGGTCATTGAAGAGAATTTCTTCGGGATAAAATCTACGGGACTTCGAGACATAATTCTTACAGGAAAATTCTTCGGGAAATCGCCGTCTTAAAATGTTAATCGAAATATCTTAATGACATCCTTTAGTTTGCGAATAATGATCAAATATTTGGAAACGGCTCCTAAAGATAGAGTTTGTAAACTTACGCATTGTTCAAACTATCAGTTATTGGTATTATAGAAATAATGTATGAACACAGAAATTTACGTAACTATTACAACAGAATATTATTGCTAATAGTCATGAGAACTGGATATATTGGCATATCCGCCTATTTTTGTTTAACAGATATGCGGATATACGTATATTGAAAACTTACTTTTTTACGTGAAATTTTCAATTTTAATGTAGTTTTGCCGTCAAGTGAATATATGTAATCTAAATTTGAAAAACATTCTCACACAATTATTAGTGAAAAACGGTTGTAAATTTTGAATTTTTGGTAAAAAATTAACTAATCCTTTATTACATTATTGTTCTAGAAGTATATCATGATACGTATATTATTCGGATATAAAGAATAAAAATTATTCCGTCATCCAGTGCCCATCACTAATTTGAATATAGCAATTATTGGATAATAAATAATAAAAATAAATAATAAATAAATAAATAATCCATAATAAAAATTGGAAAAATAAAATTTCGACAATTTAAACAAAATATTCTCTTTATTTTCCTTATAAGAAGAATAGGCTTTGATTTGAAAATCAGAAAAAGTTTGCGGAGAAAATCTATACTTTCAAATTGAAATTAGCCAAATATGGTACTTTTTAGAGTTAACACTGCTTTAGAACTTTTTAAAAACAAAAGAAAACTTTATTAGTTTGCACTTTATTGCAGTAGTACACAAAAACCGTCTCACACTTAATGCATAGTCTTTCCTGCCCCTTCGTTTCCTTCTCCTTTCCAAGTGAGTGTAAACGCGATTCCCTTTTGTATTTACAAAAAGAGCAATTAAAATGTGGCGAAGTGTCCCACTACCCAAATAGATTTGTAGGAACTGATCTGTCAGTCTTTCTGAAAACTTTAGTATCTTTCTGTCTTGGTGAGTACCCATAGTAACAGAACAACATTATTTTCATAGTTTGTGCCATTATTAAACAGATTATTTTTACTATATTTAACTGAGCTTGATAAACGTCTTAAACGTAAAATTATTTATTTATTTATTTATTGTTTATTTATTTATGTATTCATTTACTTATTATGCACTGTGCTCTGTATTTCAGTATGCCCATTGGACAAATTCCTCATATCAAGCTACACGATCATGACCCAAAGAAAATAAAAGATTTCTTGGATCGTTGCAGACAGCATACGAACCATAAGGTGCTGTAGTAGTGGAACTTGACAATCCAATAATTGACATTGAATTAATCAACAGGTGTCAGGATAAGCTAATAAACGTGATTCCTGTACAACCTACTGAAACTATGTAGGGATGCACTGAGACAGAGGAGGTAGAGGCCAGGGCCGCATTGTAGCTCCCGCTAAAGCCTATTCACCGTTTCCTGTTCGAAAACAACTCTACAGATTGCTAAAAGCGTATCTATATTTACATATGTGGTTTTATTTTTGAGCTAGTTCGTATTATGGCCTGAAATGTAGCACGAATCAGCAGGCACTATTATACTATCCTTAACAACAATTTTTATGTACAAATCCATCTAATATTGGAAATTTAGAAACGAATGTACAGTAATGTTTGAGATTTTACAGTAAAATATAGTAGTAACGGATACGCTGAATTATAATCTCAATCAATATTTCTTTCTTTGCAGGCTGACTGTCAACGGATTGGAGGTCACTTGGAAGATGGTGGATTTGGTTCCATGAATTATTGTTTCTATAGTGAAGGTAATTTTCAAACATAAATCAAACCGTATCGTTATATCTTATCTACATTAAGTGCTTGTGATTTTACAGATTTTGTCAACCAGGACCTCTTTGTAAGTAAATAATTGCTATATTCAAATTAGTGATGGACACTGGATGACGGAATAATTTTTATTCTTCATATCCGAATAATATACGTATCATGATATATTTCTAGAACAATAATGTAATAAAGGATTAGTTAATTTTTTACCAAAAATTCAAATTAATAACCGTTTTTCACTAATATTTGTGTGAGAATGTTTTTCAAATTTAGATTACATATATTCTCTTGACAGCAAAACTACATTAAAATTGAAAATTTCACGTAAAAAAGTAAGTTTTCAATATACGTATATCCGCATATCTGTTAAACAAAAAATAGGCGGATATGCCAATATATCCAGTTCTCATCACTATTAGCAATAATATTCTGTTGTAATAGTTACGTAAATTTCTGTGTTCATACATTATTTCTATAATCCAATAACTGATAGTTTGAACAATGCGTAAGTTTACAGACTCTACCTTTAGGAGCCGTTTCCAAATATTTGATCATTATTCCCAAACTAAAGGATGTCTTTAAGATTTTCCGATTAACATTTTAAGACGGCAATTTTCCGAAGAATTTTCCTGTAAGAATTATGTCTCGTAGTCCTCGAAAATTGACTAATTTAGGCCAAAATTAGCTCAGATTGTAGTCTATAATTAGTTCTACTGTATTTTAAATGCTATTTCTAAAGGTCTTTAGCCATTTTTAGCTGATTTCTATCCATTTTTTCGAAATTTTTTAAAAATTTCCAAAAATTGCAAAAAATATTCCTAAATTGTCAGCATTTTTGCTTAGTTTGTACCCCATTTTGGGGGGGGGAAGGAGGGGGGTTTTGAGCTCGGCTGGGGGTGGGGAGCATAGGTGTACCTGGGGGGGGGGTGGGGGGGAACCCCTCCCCCCAAATGGAAAAGTTCCGACCCCACCCTAGAAATTTTGGAGGCAGACCCCACCCCCAAATGGCCAAATCCCAGACCCCACCCACCCAAATTTGCCAGACCCCACCCTCAAAATTTTGAAAATGTTGATGGATATCTGGCGTTTAGACCATAGGCATTTGTAAAGTTGTCTAAATATATACTGTGGTTGCTTTACCAATTCTGATACTTATTTCAGCATCCAGATCGGCAACGGCATTGACGTTACTTCCTAAGTATGAAAAATTTTCTACTCTTTCGACGTCGGAACAGTTTACCACCACATTGCTTTCCGTGAGGTCGAAGCCTTTTGGGGGGACTACTTTACACTTTGTAGCGTTTTTAAGAGTAGGCCAACCAGTCTGCCCCTGCTATCAACACGGTCCGGTTGTTGTAACAAATTAGCTAAACTCTGCCAGGATAACGACATTGTCTGCATACTCAAGGTCTGCGAGCACGGTGTCTGCAGCTGTTTATACCCCATCAGGGTTTATTTTTTGGTCGCCAAACTTTAGGCCAAATGGCCTCAACGACTCAAATTTTTTAGGCCATCACCCAAGAAATTTAGGCCATCCAAATTTTGTTAATTTTTAGGTTGCGCGTTATTGCACGCATTGTTAAAATTATAGTTATCATGTATTCATGCGTTATACATTCAGAAATCGCTGTTTAACACTAAAAATCGCCATCGTCCCTGTTAGTTTAACACACCAGAAAAACTACGGTTTTATCTTAAAATAGCAGAAACAGAACCTTGTTAGCATAGAAATAATAATGCACGTCAGTTAATGAATTTTTAATGATAATTGAAACAGGTATGTAGTAAGTAGTATACTAGTTTAGAAAACCACAGAAAGTAGAAAATTAAACTAATAGAAATGAAGTTAAACTACTAAAAAATAGCATTTCTTCGATGAAATCTTTATATATAACAGTAAATGAAATTTTAACTGAATGTGAATTTCTAAGTGTAAATAGACAATGTAACTAGGTGGCGGCTGGCGCAGCCCAAATACAAGTGAAAATATATGAATTCGCGCCGAAGGCGCGAAAAATTTTTAGAAAATTACTGTTTTTACTTAAAAATCAATGAAACTTAACTGGGTTTTCGTCGAAAAATTTAGGCCAAATGGCCTCAACGGCCAAAATTCTTTAGGCCATCGACTCATAAATTTAGGCCATGGCCTTAGCTATGGCCTGAAAAAAAAACCTTGTACCCCATCCTCACGTAGCACTACGTGGTGCATGACCCAATCGACGGCACGGAGAAACAAGATGGGCAATAGCACGTCGCCTTGGCGGACGCCCGTACATAGATACCGTGAATTCTATGAGTTTTCCGCCTATGGGTTTTCCCCGCAATTGGGTTTTTTCCCGACACGGAAAACTTTAATCTCTTCATAACGGCAGGGCCTAGAGAGACAAATTATACTTATTCGAAAGCTTAGGGCAAACCCTAAATATATATAGTATCAAGGTCGTGCTAGCCCAAACCTTTCGAAAGTTTAGTCCAAGAAAGAAAAAGTTGGTTTTTTCCGGCTTGACTACATATATATACGTTGTACTCTGAGATGGAGCCTCGTTAAATTAATGAAATTTCTTACAATGAATTCTTTCATCAAATCTTTAGTTACCTGTTTTGAAGAGTTGAAAACGTTTCCAGGGAAATTCTATGCCATTATAATGCAACAACGTATAAACGTATATATATATGTAATATAATATATGCATTGTCCGTCCGTATCATGTTCATGCTGAGCTTTTTCAGTGGGGGGGGGCGGTGGCTTCCCCCACACTTACCCATTTCGCCTAGAAAAAGCCCAGTCATGTACGCATATTTAGTTTTTGTTTAGGTTTTCTATCGTTGTTTGGACTTAACATTATGCTGACGGATCACGAAAAGCGCAAACAAATCAGTGTTCGCGGAATTGCGCAGGTATGTACGTATGTGAAATAATTAGTTATGTGTCAAACGTACCATGAGTTTTACATTTATACTATTATCGCATGGCTTCTACATAATAAGAGTCTGCCGGAGTAATACAGTGCAGCAATACAACAATACGCTGTCAAAGCCATTTAATTGCACATTGCAAAATGATCGAAGTGTATACAGATACACATATATAAACAGAAAACGTACATACCATCTATATAAGTAGTGCATGCGACCGTAACCTGACCATATCCACACACTGTGCGACTCGTCAGTGGTTCAGTGTAGAACACAGTTTTTTTTACAAATGTTTTTAAGAAAACCATAAAAATAAATGAAAAGGGTTTCGCCGCTGGTCGCCTCAAGAGGTGAAGTTGAACAGGCATAGATAGTGCTAAACGTTATCCAATATGACTTGTAAGCTGTAACCATCCGTCTAAAGAGGTGAAACTGAATTGTCTTGTTTTGGAAAGTTTTTCTACTGTTCTGGCTTTTTCCTAGGCAAAAATTTCTGGGGGGGGGGGGGCGGTCCCCCCCAGGTCTGGGGGAGGGGGAAAGGATTTCTGGGGGGGGGAGGAGAAAATTTTTTCGAAAAATGCTTAAAAAATAGCTATTTTTTGCGGCTGAGCTATAATATTAACTATTTTTAACCTAAATTTAAGCTTAAGGTGGTGATTCCTTTTGGAGACATCGACTTTGAACCCTTATTACTCATTCATTATAGCCATGGGGGGAAAAACCCACTTGTCGTATTTTGGCTGGAACTTTTTTGTTATAAGGGCTAGCTGAGAACTCTATATACCATCGTACTTGGCGTACTTAGAACTTTCTTTTAAGCCCATTTGCACTTCTCTAGGTTGTACCCAGTAGCGTAGGTACAAAAAATTTTCAGGGGGGGGCGGTTCTGACGAAGACTTTTGAAGGGGGGGGGGGGTAAAATTTTCTATTTTTGCGTAACGATTACATGTATTATATATATATACTGCAAGTTGTCCTAGTATATAATTCAAAAGTCTTATATGGTTCATGTTTCGACTTGTCACAACAGAGAGCGATCCCCTAAATCCCAAATGGGGGGTCTGGGGGGCTTCCCCCAGAAGTTGAGAAAATTTTTAAATTTCGCAATTAAACGCTATTGAAACATTTAATTCTTTATAAATGATTTATCAATTGACTAACAACATTTTAAACTTTTATTTGCTATTTTCTACGTTTACTGTCTTGCCCGAAAACTGAAACCATTAGGATGCTCCCATTATACGTAAGAACTGCGTATGCTGATGATATCAACCAATTATGCCAAGGCTGATGATGTTGGGAATAACGCAGATAACAGCAAAACTGCAAAGCAACTTACATATATATATACATACAAACATTTGTTAGCATGCTTAATGAAAAATAATAATTTTGATAATGTAAATAGCCAATATCCGCGCCGGAGGCGCGAAAAATTTTTTAATAGTGTAGAAAATGCATCAATGTTAAGCTAATTTGAAGCATTAATTTGTGTATGTTTTTAATAAAGTTAAACGCCCGCGCTCCGCGCGGGCGAAAATTTTTCTTTTGCCTAATTTTACGGGGGGGGGGCAAAGCCATTATTTCGGGGAGGGCGGGCGCCCCCCCGCCCCCCCCCCCGTATCTACGCTAGTGGTTGTACCGTTAGGCCGGTATAATGCAAAAAGTAGCGGGAGGGAAAAACCCAATGGGGGGGAAACCCAAATGGGGGGAAAATAAACCCACCCCTCACAGGTCCTAAAAATTGTCGTAGCGCGATTCTGACACTTCCTGTGTAAAATTCAACTCTTTTTTAGTTAGTATGAATAAAAAAATCCGACCTAGGTAGCTTTTTTTGAGATCTCATGTGCCATTGAAAATGCAGCATCAAATGGACAGGTTTCATTAAGTTTAACACATAAACATAGGGCAATTTTTGAAAAATGCTAAAAACGATGTAATTTGATAAAACTTATTATTCTAACGTGTAGAGAATGGTTTATTACGTACAATTGGCTATTAAAAGTCACAATTAGACCTCTGCTGGGTCATCCAGCAGCGAAATTGCACTTTTAGGGTTTTATGCCTCTAGCTACCCAAGTATTCAAAATTGTCCAAATCTGACAGCATAGGGTGAGGCAGCGTCCTCGATAATATCGTACTACAGTCCCGAATTGTTTCCCAGTTGAGCTGGTAAAAAATTTTTCAAAAAAATTTGGGTGGGGGACGGGGGTTTTTCCCCCCAAAGTGGGTTTTTCCCCGCCACGTTTGGCAATGTGCCAGTCTAACGGTGCATCGGATCTGTCTAATTTTTGCTGTGTGCAAAGAGGAAGACTTGCCATCATTGCAGATATTTGCAAAACTTTTCTAGCCCAACCCAGTCAAAAGTTACATCGGTCCAAACATTTGCCAAATTTTTGGAAGGTTGGACCAAAACGTAGGTATCATTTTCAAAATGTCATAAAATGAGCAAGAGTGAACCAAATGACCTGATCTTTGCACACATAGGTTAGAAAGAGTCGCGCTTTCTGCTGGTATGTTTTGGAGCTCCTAGCTCCAACCCGTGACCCAGGAGGCGGGTGGGTTTTTTCCCCCAAAAAGGAGGTGGGTTTGTTTTCACCCCATGGCTATACTACTTGGAGTTAGGAAGCCATTTTTATATTAAAATGCAGCTTAATATTTTTTCTTTCTAATGAATACAATGAAGCTAACTTTAGCTTTCGGAAATTATTTTATTGCATTTTCGAAGTAATTTAATTTTCCAGATTTTTTGCAGACTAAAGTAAATTTTTTCGCGAGACATCGATTACATCGTTCGATACCCCTATCAAATACCTGGGGACCCTTTTTAGTTATTACGAAATCACTCTTCGTTAGGAAGAAATTAGCTAAAATGTATGCGTAACCTGGATTTTGCCTATTTTTCCCAACTTTGGCAAGCTAACACTTTAGCTACAAGGCAGCAATCGGGGCAACTAAAAAAGGGTCCCTGGGTATTTTTGTGTAAAACACTTCTGCTAAGTGGCAACCCTTAGCTTGCATAGTAAATGCTCCACAATCGCTGGAAAAATTTGGTCGTTTCTGCAAAAACTACATTTTATGTGATAGCAGCTTACGAGATGACAATTGGAAAATGGCCATGCGTCCGATAATTGGCCTCAGTGTGACCTTAAAAGTGACACCTTAAGTTGAATTTTACGACAAGTGTAGCTTGCGTAGTAATGCATTATTTCATTTCTGCAGAAATGACAACTTTTGGACGCTGAAAAATGATGCCCAAGTCTCACGATAGAGAAAAGCTAGAAAGTTGCTTCAAAAAGCAAAAATGTAGAGCATAAAGAGATCTTTCGAATGAATATAGTCATAGCTGTGCATATGTCGCGTTAAACTAGGAGGCCCGTTAAGGCCACTGGGTTTAACGTTAAACTAAGTGGCCACATAGTTTACGTTAAACTAAGCGGTCACTTCTCTCCCTATACTCTCTATGCAATTTACGCATATATGCTGGTGCACGTGTCTTAATACTGACTTATATACGTAATGTAAACAATGACCCTACAGTCTGCCTATATAGGCGTACATACACAGGTTACTTATATACGTATCAGTAGGGAGAGAAACGATTTGGCAGGGCACACCGTTATATACTGGAAATATACATTTTTGTATACTGGAGTAAACAAATTGTACCTATTGTTTTTAAAACCTCCTGAAAACATTGTTCAGAAATAGTAAAACGCAACGTAAATGTAAAAAATTGGATTTATTTTAAGAATGGAGGTGTGACTCAAAACATGTGCAAAAAAATAAACAACAAATTATTGTAAAGTTTTTGTTCCAAAAGTGTTCCTTGGAATACATTTTTCAAAAAGAACAAAATTTTTTAAGAACGAACAAGGATGAACAAGAACAGTTTTGCACAGGTAAAAAATCAAACAAATCAAATCAAAAACACTGAATTGTAATTAAATAAAATCAATTTTTAAAGATTTAAATTTATAAAACTTTTATGTATTAATTAAATAGAATGCCGAGATAACACACCCACAACATTCTAAAGCATTAATAGTTACACTTTTAATACTTGCCTAACTATTGCCCCCCTTTAATTTCTACGTACGCTAACCTTTTCTCTATTAGTCGTCTGAGGTCAAGTACCCAAGTCTCGCAATCGTAGATATGAACGCTTACGTATACCGTATGTACTAATATAACTGTGAGAATATAAGGTATACTGTGAACCATGTTTACATTGCGTTATATAGTCAGTATTAAGACACGTGCACCAGCATATATATATACGTAAATTGCATATAGAGAGTATAGGGAGAGAAGTGACCGCTTAGTTTAACGTTAACCTATGTGGCCACTTAGTTTAACGTTAAACCCAGTGGCCTTAACGGGCCTCCTAGTTTAACGCGACACATATACTGCGTAGCTATCACAAACTGGCAAAAACTGGGGTCTGGGTAAAATCCGGCCCCGGCCCCGGCGCACCTGGGTAAAATCCGGCCCCGGCCCCGGCCCCACCACTGGGTAAAATCCGGCTCCGGCCCCGGCCCCGGCCCAGGGTAAAATCCGGCCCCGGCCCAAATAAAATCCGGCCCCATTGTAATAGCAATATTAGCAAAATCGGAGACAAAAACTTTTTTGGTTCCCCTTGGTCCCCCGGGTAAAAAACTTAAAAATTTAAAATTTTAAAATTTTGTTACCAATCAAGCAAATATATGTTGGAATGCACCCACACAAAATTTGAGCTAAATTGGTTTTGTTTTGAGTTTTGAGAAAGTTTGCATCAAGTAAAAATTTTTCTGCTCCCCTTGGTCCCCCCTTACGAATGGAAAAAATCTAATTTCACGAAATCCAAAAATTTTGCGATGTTTGGACTCAGCGTTGTTGAAAACATACCCATGCTAATTCTCAGCTCATTTGGTCAAGTTTTGCGGAATCTGAGAATTTAATCTCCGACTTTTAGTTTATACTGAACTAAGAAAAAGATTTATCAAATAACTGACTTCAGATTCGTATTCAGCGACCCAGAAAACCCCTATATATATAGTTTTAGCATTGTTGTTTCCGCCGAAAACTTATTTTTAACAGTGCAAAACAGTACAGTACAAAACTAAAATTATATATGCATTGCTTTTGTCTATCCTCATCAATTGAAGTTAATTCATTGTTCATAATCCTTTATAATGGCGGTGACCTTTTGAACCTTGTAACTCAGCAGTAAATAGTCGTTCTTCTAACTCACCTATTGTTTAATAAGAAACAGAATTTACAAAGTGCACACTTAAATCACCGTTTTTGTATACACAAAACCGGTTTTCTTACTATTCACACGGGGCCGGATTTTACCCTGTTTCAGTCCCCTATGTAAAGTGGGGCCGGGGCCGGGGCCGGATTTTACCCAGGTGCGCCGGGGCCGGGGCCGGGGCCGGATTTTACCCAGACCCCAAAAACTGCCCTGAACAGAAACGTCAAATTTTTGAAGCGGGATTGCGCGGAGAATGTTAGAACGCCTAATGAACTTATTTTGGAAAGTTTCATCAAATTTCATCTTGATTTGGGCCGTCAACCAACAATATGTACCCAAAAGGAATCACCACCTTAAAATAGCTTAAAAATGTCAAAATATCCGGCGAGGCCGGAAAATTTTTTCAAAATTTACTCTCAAAACCCTATTTTTCCGGGCACTTTAAAGTTCTGGGGGGGGCCGCCCCCCCCCTGTAGGAAAAAACCAGCTGTTTTTAGGAAAAAGTGACTTAGTTTTCGGTTACTACATTGTTTATTCCTAAGTGTTTTTATTAATTTTGCGCTTTGTACAATGAAGTCTGTGTCAGAATAGCTCATATATATAGATTATATATAATATCATTGGGGTCGCGGCAGCGACCCCTATAATATGTGTGAAAAGTGGCTGGAGACAGTGTAAAATAAGCTGCGCAGAGGCTGCGCAAAACCCTGCGCAGATTTCATGCGCAAATTGTAGAGCACATCGAGTTTAGTATGTGTGCGAAGTTTCAGCCCCGTATCACTTTCCGTTAAAAAGTTGCGCCCCGGACCGGTTATGGCGGCGATGTTTTCTTTTTCCGGTTTCTCCTATTTAATGGTCGTATTGTCCTGACTTTCCGCCTCTTTCACGTAATCTGCAGCGGAGGCCGGACCTAGAGGGGTATAGGGTCTGGTAGTACCCCATGCGCCATTTAAGAATCGCAACTTTTTTGCGCCGCAGGTGCGCCACAGCGCCGCAGCGGCGCCGCAAAGTCGGCTCAGAGCGAAAAGTGACCGTTTTTGTGGTCGCGGCGCAGCTCGAACGTTAAGAGCTGGAGCCGATTTCTTTTTATATTCAGAAACTACATATATTGAACTAACTAAATAGCTAAGTCTCGTTTTCTATCACTTCCCATGCGACCACAGTGGCCGGTTAAAAATGGTGAAAATTCGAAAAATGAAAAATCGAAATTTCTCGCTGTGTATTCAACTTAGAAAGCTCAATTCTTTCATACAAAGGTTTTCTGGCACGGCGAATTGATTCCCGTAAGCAGTTTTGCCGTCGGACCCACCCACATTGCTGGGCTGGTTCCACTTTGCTGTCGAGAGGGTCAAGTCGGTACCGACTTCCAAGAACACCATATAGGACTGTGCATAGCCTCTCAAAACTTTGTCCATAGGGGTTTTCTGGTGCGCCCAGCTCATTTCCGGTGTCCGTTTTGCCTTCCGACCCACCCATTTTGCTGGGCTGGTTCCACTTTGCTCTCGGGAATGTCAAGTCGGTACCGACTTACAAGAACACCATATAGGACTGTGTATGGCCTCTCAAAACTTTGTCCATAGAGGTTTTCTGGTGCGCCCAGCTCATTCCCGGAGTCCGTTTTGCCGTCCGACCCACCCATTTTGCTGGACTGGCTCCACTTTGCCGTTTGAAGGGTAAATCGGGTAGGGGGTCAAGTGGTCAAAAATAAAATTTTTCAAAGGTGGGCAAATTTGGTACCAAATGAAAGCCCTAAGTGAGCTGAACAACTTTTGTCATAGAATTGCATGCTCACAGGGTATTTTTTACAGGGGGGGCGGGGGCCCCCCCCCCGAAATTGACCTCCCCTTCCGAAAATGCCTTCCCCCCCCCGAAATCGCCCCCTCCCGGGATTTTTGCTTCCCCCCGGGATTTTTTGGAGGCCCAAATTTATGCCAAAAATAGGCAAATTTTCAAAAATTTTCCGGTTCGCCGGAGATTTTTTCGTAAAAATAGCTATTTTTAGCTTAAATCCTGGCATTTTTGAGAACTTTTTGCGTTTCACCATGCGAAATACGCCAAAAAATACCATTTTTTTGGCTCATTTTTGCAAAAAAATCTCCCCCACCCCCCGAAAATTTCTTCCCCCCCCCCCCGGGCCCGGGGGGGCCCGCCCGGGAAGCCTCCCCCCCGAAAAAAAATCCCTAAAAAATACCCTGTGCTCAAAGTGGCTGTAGATGGGTCAAAAATAAAATTTTTCAAAAGTGGTCAAATTTGGTACCAAATGAAAGCCCGCATCGAACTGAGCAACTTTTGTCATAGAAGTGCGTACCTAAAGTGGCTGTAGAGGCCTGTGGTGGGGTGGGGTGGGAACTTAGGCGATTTTGGGTCAAAAATTAAAATTTTCAAAAGTGGTCAAATTTGGTACCAAATGAAAGCCCGCATCGAACTGAACAACTTTTGTCATAGAAGTGCGTACCTAAAGTGGCTGTAGAGGGCTGTGGTGGGGTGGGGTGGGGACTTACGCGATTTTGGGTCAAAAATTAAAATGTTCAAAAGTGGTCAAATTTCGAGTCAAATGAAGGCCCGCATCGAACTGAACAACTTTCGCCATAGAACCACCCACCCAAACTTGCTGTGTCGGATTTATATACTTGCTTTCTCAACCGGAATTTAAACGACAGACATAGGCCCAACACACATATTATCCCCTTTTGTGCGGAGCATTTTTGTTACTTGTATGTATATACATGTATAGATTGATTATTGTGGTGTCTTTTTTTTCAAATTTTTGACCGATCGGCACCTGAACTCGTCCAATTTCTCAGGATTATAAGCCAGAAGCTTTCCTATCGCATGTTTGAACGGAAAGTTGTAATTTTGGGAAATTGATGGATCCCCTGGTTTTAAGGTCGCAGCGTCGGTTCCTGCCCCTTTCCTTCCGGTAGCGGCGACTTTTGTTATGGTGCAATGAATTCACATTGCATTGTGTAACTTCACTCTGTGCATACCTTGACCATATTGTTGACTATACCTGACCATATATAGGCAAGCGGGAAAAAACCCACTTTTCAGATTTTTGGCCAGAACTTAATGGTTTGACATATCGAAATGCTGATTATACAGGTAGCTAGGCCTAGTCGTAAGCTTGCTTATGAGCTATAGAACACCTCTCTAGGGTGTGCCGTTAGCGAGAAAAATTGTCCCAAACTGGCGGGAAAAAACCCAATGCGGGAAAAAACCCATATGCGGGAAAAAAACCCACCCCAAAAAATTTTTGGCAAGTTGCCAGGAGCATTTCTAACCATTCCAAATGAAAGAGCGGGTTGTTTTTAGTACAACTGCATCAAAATATATTAGTTTTTGTACTAAAATTGAGGTCATATGGTCATTTGAAAATGTTGTATCTTTAACACATAAACATAGGCAAGGCAAATTTTGGAAATTTTTAAAAATTGTTTATTTTCGGCAGTTTAAGCATCCTATCGTGTAGAAAACGTGTTTTTCTTGTATTTAGAGCCAAACTAGACCCATTTTAAGGCAAAAATAAGCATTTTTGGTCAAAATTGAAATTTTGGCTTGAAATGGCACCGTGTCCGATTTAGACCCCCTGGACCACCCATAACAGTACGAACCCAGGTAAAACCTATACCAATTTAATCTATAGGCTCTATTAAACAAATGTATGTATTGATTTGACCTTTCCGGTCAATGGTTAGAAAAAATATTTAATTTTGAAAAGTGGGTTTTTTCCCCGCCGTGGGTTTTTTCCCCGCCAACTCCAGGTCACCCCCAGGTCGCACCGGAGGGGTCAGAGCAGTGTAACATATGTCATCATGAAGCGCAACAGATGCCCTACAGGTACATACAATCCGCTTTGGTCTAAGTCTTTCCAGTAGTTCAGGGTGGCCCGGCAAAGTTTGCCAAATTTCGGCACTTGGTCGGACCAAAATTTCCAAAAAATTCAAAGTCCCAAAAAATTTGCAGGGAAGCAGTGGGAGCTACCATAATACACCCTCCAGGGTTATTTTGGATGCTCTTCAAGATAGGTTATTAAAATCCTAGATAGCTCATACCGGTAAGCCCACACTGGGGGTGGGTTTTTTCCCGCATTGGCGAGTGGGTTTTTTACCGCTTGACTATATTATATACTCAATGAAGGTTGAGCGTGAAACTTTAGTAATTTGACTATAGTGAGTCCTTTGACTTGAAATACAACTGGCGTGAGTAGTTATTTTGCCCTATGTATATATATACAATGCTCGGATTATCTAACAAAATGTTATATGTCAAATAGTCAAAGCCTAATATTAATGGATAAGTAGTAGAATATTGTGCTGGTATATATAGAGGTCGGGGAAAAAAAAACCAAGGTAGTCACTTTTTGGACTCTGCAGAACTACCCAGTGGAGCAATCCGGCTACAAATTATTTTCTTATCAAGCCCTGTCTAGACTGTCATTTTGGTATATAAATCGCCTCTCTAGGTCCTGTCGTTAATTAGTAATTAACGGTTAATTAGCCGGGGTAAAAAAAACCAATGGCGGGAAAAAAAACCAACCGGTGGGAAAAAAAACCAACCCCAGTATTCGGTCAGGGTAACTCATATTAGCGATTTTATGCATGCGACAGGTAAAATCGGCGTCGCTGACTTCATATCTGCAGTTATTTTTGCGATATTCCTTATAATAAGTGAGAAAATCAAACATCAAAATTTGCAGCATCAACTGGCTAGGTTTCATCAAATTTGCCAGTTTCTATGTTAAAATGCAAAAATTTGTAAATCTTTCGAAATTCGATGAAATAAATTAAAATAAACGTTGTTTCAGTGTTTTTTCGCGTATTTCTTTGTCCCAGAGTACTTTTTGGCCGCTTTAGCTGAGCCAAACAGCCGATCCACCGAAATGAGGTTTTTACCGGCTAGCACAAAATTGCCAAGTCCAAATGCAATTTTGAGCTGTTCACGTGAAAGAACGCATTAAACTTGCTATGTGGATGACTTTTGAGCAACTAAGAACCATTTTTGGGAGTTTGGCAGCAAAAGCAAAAATTGGTTTTTTTTCCCCACCCCTTGGTTTTTTTTTCCCATTTTGTAAAAATTCTGCTGGCAGCTTGCCAAGCGTCGCAGGAAGGCGAGACTGACATTTTTGGAAAGAGCACATGTTGTTCTCATAGAAACTATTAAAAGTTATTATCTAACTGCTATGGAAAATTTTTTACAGGCCTTCAAAAATAGGCAAATTTTGAATTTTTGGGGGGTCAAAAATGCCAAAATTTTCAAAACGTCACAAAATGCTCAAAAGTGGTCCGATTTAGCTCAAATTTGGTGTGGTAAGTGGGATGGGCCCTACCAACTTGCATGCAAAATTTGAGCCCGCTAGCTCATCCCCATCGCCCAAACGGGGGGTTGGTTTTTTTTCCCCACCACTTGCGGGTTGGTTTTTTTTTTCCCCGACCTCTATACTTGTTCTCCTGAGTAAAGAAGTATTGGTCTTCTTGGCTTCAGGTAGAGAATGTGGCCAATGTCAAGAAAACCTTCAATCGTCATCTACATTTCACCCTGATCAAGGACAGGAATGTGGCCACGCCAAGAGACTACTATTTCGCTCTGGCTTACACAGTCCGCGATCATCTGGTCAGTCGTTGGATCAGAACCCAACAATACTATTACGAAAAGGACCCTAAGGTTTGTGTATGATATTCTAGGTTTGGTTGTTTTATTTTCTGTAGTTATATACTTCATACTTTGCTTTCGTAACATATTATAGGAAGGCGCGAGAGCGCTCCCCTGTAATATGGGTATAAAAGGCTCAGTGCGGCCCTTGGAGACCCGTTCGAGCTCCGTGCGAGCTAAATACTAAACGAAACTCGACAATTTTGGTGTCGTTGGAATCTGCACGACGAGTATATACTACAAGTCGCAAAAACGTTTTGGTCAAAATTTCCAACTTTGAAAATTTTCGCTTCCGAGCAAGTTAGGTCCGTTTATTTTTTCCGTGTATATAAGTCAGGCTTGGAAAAATGCAATTTTCTGTCGGATTGTTAGAACGATCTGGGCATATTGAGCAGGTGAAGTTTGGTTTTTCTGAACGTATATACCCCGAAAGTGAACCTTTTTGATATTGTTTCGCTGACCGGCCCGGCCAGCCGTCTGCCAAAAGTGACATGGCGCTGAAATGTCCAAAAATGACCAATTTTTTGTCAAAGCTACAGGACTCACGGAAGACCCTAGAGAGACGCGGTTTGTTGCATAAGGATCTACGGAAGGGTTTATATGTCCTAACGTGGGCGATTTTCGATATCTTTCCGAGATCGTTCAGACAGCTGGCCAGAAGTCCCAACTCCACAGAAAATAGTCAAAAATAGGCCAAACTATGCTGTTTTGGTCTAGTTAGTGAGACGCATAAGGGTTATTGGAGTCGCTGAACAAGCATAGTCGCAGCGATGTGCGATGCTGTTATCGTGCTGTATTGTAATGCAGAAACCATAGCACGCTGTCTGTGACTTACGGCTAAACATGAAACTTGGTGAAAATTGTGTCTGTAGCATGGGCGTACCCAGGGGGGGGGCTTCGGGGTTTCCGACCCCCCCCCCTTTTGTCCGACCCCCCGGAAATTTTTGAGGAGAAAGCAAAAATTGAGCTATTTTTAGTGCATAAAATTAAAAATTATGAAAATTTTTCTCGCCTGCGGCGCTTTTCTAACTCAGTTTTTCAAATTTTTCTCGCCTGCGGCGCTTGTCTATCTCGATTTTTATAATTTTTCTCGGACTCGGACAGATGACTAGGTTTTAAACGTTAATATGGGAGGGGCAGGTTGTAAATGCCAGGAGGACTAGGTTAAAGGCGCACAAATATGGACCAGCTTCGCTGAACAAGCCATATTTGCGAGTGCGCATGCTCCACTCCGCATTTGACCTTTCTTGTCGTAAGTTCTAAATTTCAGCTTTCCAGGTGAGTTTGCTGATTTTGAAATAGCCTTTCTATATATACTTCAAGCGTTTTATAGTGAGCTGCCAGAGCAGAATTTGTGACACCAATTTTTACTGTTATGTTGTATTAAGTGTTGCATTATATGCATTAATTAAATTAAATTCCATATTATGTAATTATTAAGTATTACGAACATTACTACATATATATAATTGCAGACGCAGAGCTATGCTCACAAATTGGTAAACTGTTAGGGAAGAACTGCCACCAGCATCAGGCCGGGCAGTTTCCGCGAATATGGGTTGTTCAGCGAAGCTGGTCCATATTAGTGCACTTTTACAGGCCCGCACCCAGAATTTTGAAAAGGGGTGGTCCAAGGTAAAACGCAAGGGGAGCCTGGGGGGCGGAGCCCCCCAAAAGTTGAAGAATTTTTTGCATTTTTACCCAAAAATAGCACACTTGATGTTTATTCCTTGCAAAAAGTAAATAATCTCGCCGAATAAAACATTTTTTAAAAATAGCTGTTTTTGCCTTTAAAATACGACATATTTTCCGTTTTGTCATCCCAAAAGGGGGTCTAGACCCCTTGAACTCCCCCCCCCCCTGGGTGCGGCCTTGCTTTTAACCTAGTCCTCCTGTCATTTACAACCTGCCCCTCATATTAATGTTTTAAAACATAGGCCTCTGTCCGCTTAAAACTCAGTGTCACCATATTGCATTTTTCATGCTCCATCGGAGCATTTGTATTCTTGTATAGTCTGGCTTTTTTCCTAGTCCAAAATTTCTGGAGGGGGGAAATCGGGGGGGGGAGGCGCCCCCCCAGGTCTGGAGGATGGGGGCTAAACGTTTTTCAAACAATGCTTAAAAATTTTTCAAAATTATACCCTGAAAACCCTATTTTCCTGTTCTTGTGAAGTCTGGGAGGCCGGCAGGCCCGAGTCCTGGAGGGGGGCGATTCCGGGGCCCACTCCACATTCGGTAAGAGCCAGATATATTGTATAATGACTATGTGTTTACAGTTTTTGTTTAGCCTTTCTACCCAGGCCCGCACCCAGGATTTTGAAAGGGGGGTCCAAGGCAAAAGACAAGGGGGGTCTGGGAGGGGGCGGAGCCCCCACAAGTTGAAGCATTTTTGCCCAAAAATAGTACATTGAAGGTTTATTTCTTGCAAAAAGTAAATTATCGAAGGCGCGAAAATGTTTTAAAATTAGCTGTTTTAAAAACAAAAATAGCAAAACTTTTCCACTTTGTCACCCCAAAAGGGGGTCTACTCCTTGAACTCTCCCTGGGTGCGGGCCTGTTTCTACGTAAATCAAGTTTTCGTGTCAAACCTGCAGGCTCTTACCTGCGCAGTCCACACTGTTGTTAACTGACTTATTTCTAGGTCAAATTTTTTGGGGGACTCGAAGAACCCCCCCCCCCTTTGATGGGGAGGGACTCATCGAAATTGAGGGCATATTATTTCTTAAAACTTTTATGCACGTTTTTTGTGCAAAAACTGCTCAAAATTGCTGAAAATGTCTAGTTCTCAGTGTTTTTAAGCTAAAATAGCGGAAATTTTGTTAAAAATCTGGCAAAGCCAGAAAATGTTGGGTAAAAAATGGTAACGTTTGGTAATTTTTCGGCTTATTGGGGGAGGTAGAAATTTATGGGTGGGGCTCTTTTTATGGGGCTCCTCGAATGGGAGGACCTACCTTCCGAATGAGGGCGCCCCCGCGCAGGTTAATGTAGTGTAAGCATGTACTACAGTGAAGACTTACAATACGCACTACGATGCTGAATAATGAATCTCTAGGCGCTAAGATGTTTTACCAAAAGCTTTTCATTATATGTACATACGTATGCTTCTTACCAAAAAATTGAAATTTAAAAAATCTTTAGATTTGCTTTATGGTTTTTAATGCTAGCAAAATCAGAATTCACGCCATCAACAAATGCTAAAGAACCTCCCGTATCACGTAATTTAGTCAGAATCCAAAAACATTACAACGTTTGAAATTTCTTCGGTCTGAAAGGTCAGGTTATTGAAAACGCTGTGTTACGGGGATCGCTTTGGTCCAAAGTCGATAGTCACTGATTCCGCTCATTTACACACTCACTGTGGTGCATATGGATGTTCTCAATACAAGAAAAACACTGGAGCTCAAAATCAAGCTGTACCAGGGGGTTTCAGGTTCGAACCTCTAAACGTGAAAATTTCGGGGATGAGCCCTTCAAGAACAGGTGGAGACCGAAAGCGACCGAAAACAGAGTTGACCATTTATATAATATACCAAATTCAAGCATCTTGTAATTAGAAATGTTGTTCCTCGTCCCAATAGCTATCGATTGCTGTGATATGACATTTGGAAAAATTGACCTTTTCGCCCAAATAAGATTATCAAAGGCCCTGACACATGAGACCAGCTCCGCATCTAGCTTATTTCTCCTGGGGTATTTACTCTATTCGTCTTCCCCCCCCCCCCGTGAAATGCCCCCATAAATGCCCCTCATAACCCCAAAAATTGCCAAGTTTTCTCTTTTTTGCCCTAAATTTTCAATAAATTTTCTACTTCGTTGTATATATACGTATATGTCGCAGTCTAAAAGCATTTTTCGTCTAATTGCAATTAGACGGAGAATTTCAGTCTAATTGCAATTGGGCTAGTCTAATAGCGTGAGACTGAGCGAAATTCTGTTATACTGAAAATTTTCAGTCTAATTGCAATTAGACGTATTATTGTTCGTCTAATTGCAGTTGGGCGAGCAGAGCCTCGTCTAATTGCATTTTGATGTAAAATGTTTTGGTTTATGTATAAGAACAGCGCTTCACTGTAATTGTATACGGAGAAGGGCACAAAAAGTCGAAAAGATTTTTAAGTATAGCTTTAAAAACATATATAGGAGAAATACTTTTCGTTTAAATATTGAAAACTTGAAGACTTTAGTGCACACATCTATATATAATTTACTTTTAATTTTAAGACATCCAAAACTTTCAATCCTTGACCAATCGAACTTTAATTTTGATTGCAAGTATTGAGCACTGGGGAGGAAATAATTTTAACAAGAAACTCCATTTTATTGCATAAAAGGTTTTGGTTTTGTGGGGGTTCGCAGTTATTTGTGAATTACTGTTACTGTTTTGAAAGAATGTTATACACTGTTACTTTTTTATTTTAACCCATTTTTACTTTGAGGGTTTCTTCTATGCAATAATAAAAATGTGCGTGTAATACAAAAAATATTGTAAAAATTGTATAAAAACTTGAGATCCAAATATTAGTTCGACAGTCAAAATTTGAAAATTTTAAGCTTTTGAAAGTATTCAAATTCTGATAAACTGTAGGTAATTTCTATAATGTTTTCAAAATCCTTTAGAGTATCCATTAAATCATTTAAAGTTTTCACGTTTCCAATGTCTAATTCTACTATGTTTTCAAAGCTATTCTTAATGACGTAATATGTTTACGACTTTTTGTGCCATTCTCCGTATACAATTACAACATTTTACCACATTACAACCATTTTACAACATTTTACAACCAAAACATTTTACATCAAAATGCAATTAGACGGCTCTGTTCGCCCAATTGCAATTAGACGAACAATGGTACGTCTAGTTGCAATTAGACCGAAAATTTTCAGTCTAACAGCATTTTGTTCAGTCTCATGCTATTAGACTAGCCCAATTGCAATTAGACTGAAATTCTCCGTCTAATTGCAATTAGACGGAAAATGCTTTTAGACTGCGACATATATATTTAACGAAATTTTCGCTATTAGCCTAAAAACACCTAATGCACTCTAATAAGCAATTCCATAGTTGCATCTTTCGTATTGGGCACAAACGTTTTAGTCTTTTTTGTTTGCCTATGTTTTCCTGAATTGGTATATATAAGTTTTACTTGGGTTCGTTCTGTTGTGAGTGATCCATGGGGTTTTGTGCAGAAACTAATATATTTTGATACAGTTATACTAAAAACAGCCCGCTATATATTTCATTTGAAACGGTTAGAAATTCTCCCGGCAACTTTCCAAAAAATTTTTGGGGTGGGTTTCCCCGGATATAGGTCTTTCCCCGTGGTGGGTTCCCCCCACCCTCCAGTTTGGAACACTTTTTCTCGCAAATGGCAAAACCTAGAGAAGTGTTATAGCTATATATCTCATAAGGAAGCTCACGACTAGGCTTAGCTGCCTGTAACCAGCATTTCGATATTATGTCAAACCATTAAAATGTTCTCGCCAAAAATCTGAAAAGTGGGGTTTTTTCTGCTTGAGTATACGTATATTCGCAGTGGTTTCGCTAATGACTAGGCGTTTCTGGCAACTAGGAACCCTGTTTTACTTGGATGGATTTATTTTGTTTCCGGACTCCCCAGTGTAGTACAGAAACCAACTCCTTTAGGGCTGGTATACATGTTTCCATATGTGTTTATGTACGTAACTACGTATATATATATATGAATTGGTACTATTTCTACTATTTTTATAATTCAAGTGCTTTCTACGCTGCACAATGCGCATATAGCATAAATAAAACAAGTTCCCGTTTCGACAGTGGTATGCTGCCTACACATGTATAGCTAAGCAAGTTTCTTTTCTGCACTATGAGGATGTTTACTAGCTTTCGCCTATAAGTCTGTTTGTTCGCATGCACGAGTCCGGTTAGCATTCAGGAAACATTCTATTCGAATGCGTAGCTTTGACTTCGCCAGTTTCGAAGCATTACCTGCATGTGTGTGCATACTGCGCATATGCATTACTGTGTCTTCTCGTCTAGGAAAACTCAGGGAAAGGGTCCGGCTCGCCTGCTTGCTTTAACGATCCTATTTGGCCCAGCTGTTTGTTGGTCTAAAACCTGAGTTTCATTGCATTTGCTATATGTATATACGTATACGTATAAGCAGAATATTACTCCTGATATAGTAAATCTTTCAGCAAGTGCTTCAGTCGTAAAATTTGTTAGATAATTTAGTGATTGTGAATTATATACTTAGTGTAGCTAATCGAGAATTTCTAGTTCTACGTAACTACGTATGGCTAACTAACAAATTTATAATATTTTCCGATATATATATAATTCATTAAACTCCAATACAACTTTAAGAGACAGAATATAGTAGTTTATAAAGAGTTAATGTTTGTACCTGGATATCTTCGTCCTGTCACTGAACTTGGGATGTTTGTGCACATCCCTTGAATTTCAGCCGTAAGCCGAGAGTGTCATCAACTGATGACTTCAACTGTGAAAGGAAGGCCCGCCCTTCTGCATAGGCTCCTGTAACCTTCAGGGTGGTGTGTATTTACCTATCAGTTAAGGATGGATAGCTGAGTTGGTTAGAGCAGGAATTGAACCGCTTACGACTGACCGACTGTAAAGCTATGTAGCGCAAATTACGTAGTATATATGTGAACGTTTTTTGTTGTAAAACATCTGGGCTTTTTTTAGTGGGGGAGGGTGGGGGGGAGCGCCCCACCCCCCACTTTTTGGGGTCCCCCCACACTCGACCCCTTCCCCCCCCACTCGGCCCCACCCCCACTTTTTTGGGCTTCCCCCCACTCACCATAAGGTGCCCAGAAAATGCCAATTTTTAAGGACTTTTGGTCAAAATTTTCAAAAATTTTCCGGCTACGCCGGAATTTTTTCTCAAAAATCGTCTATTTTGGTACTCAAACTCGATTTTTGAGCACTTTTTAGCATAGTTGTAGCAGTATATGTAGAAAACAGTCTGTTTTTACTGCATTTTTAGCGATTTTAGACCACTTTGGATACCCCCCCACTTTGGGGTTCCCCCCCCCCCCCACTAGTGGGGGGCTCCCCTCCCACTCTCCCCACCCCCGCTTTTTTCGCCTAGAAAAAGCCCAGAACATGGCGACATATAAAGCATATATATATATATATTGCCGTGTTGTCGTTGTTTGTTTAAGAAAGGTAGTCTGATTCCCATTCCTAAAATATTGTTCATTTATAGATACGTGTAGGCACTGGCTGATATTCTACATACAGTATTTGGATGAGATTATGTAGACTTAGATGTGTAGTTTGCGTTTGTTGTCTTCAGACAGAGGCACCCTTCCCAGGATTTAGTTGGGCTTGGTTTTATTCAGTCAGAGGATTTATTTCTTTTATTTCAGAGGATTTATTATCTGTCACTGGAATTTCTAATGGGTCGTACTCTGACGAATACCATGATTAATATTGGCATTCAAGCAACGTGCGACGAAGCCATGTATCAGGTGCATAATATGTAGTTGGAAGCTTTCTCTCACTTTGTTCATTGTTGTTGTTTACATTATTATGATCTACGATGTTTCAAATCACTGGGTCAGTACGTAAAAATGTAAAATGAAACAGTTTTTTTCATAGTCATTCATTGCCTCACAATCTCTCATAATAACCTTTTGTCTTACGTCTATAAACATTTTGTGTCTACTCTGCTTCTTCTTCTGTGGCGGCCGGCGGTCTACTCTATACTTCATGGTGTGAAGCCAACAAACATTAATGTCATGACTCATGTATTTTATTATTAATATATATTGCTCATTGCATTTTGTGAGCTGTTATGTAATATTTTGTATGCTCTCTTTTAATTTACGTAATTTACGAGAAAGCATTAACTTTTTCATTTTCTTTTTTCAGTTGGGTTTGGACATCGAGGAATTGCAGGAGATTGAAGAGGATGCTGCTCTGGGCAACGGTGGACTGGGTCGTCTGGCTGCTTGCTTTCTGGACAGCATGGCTACTTTGGGTCTTGCTGCCTACGGCTATGGACTGCGATACGAGTATGGGCTGTTTGCCCAACGGTTCAGGGATGGCTGGCAGGTATATAATAGGAAATTGTTGGTGCTGTTTTGAGCTTTTGGATTTTTGCTAGGATAGAATTTTCTCTTCAAATCTGTTTTTTGCTGAGTGGAGTCAGTGTGCAATAATGATTTCCAAAAATGTAATTGAGTTGAAACGTAGAGATGGAACTTTTCAGGTAGAGGAACCCGATGATTGGCTTCGTCATGGCAATCCTTGGGAAAAGGCCAGGCCTGAGTACGTCTTACCGGTCAACTTCTATGGACGTGTTGAGACTGATGGAAGCGGAAAGAAAACCTGGGTCGACACGCACGTACGTATATATACACCTTGTAGTTGCTGAACTTGAGTCGAATGCGCGCTTGTAGTCAACTACGGGCTAGGTTCACTGAAATGTTTACTTTCTGTGCGTTATATATTATATACGTGCTTTATTTCGCTGAGTTTTTAAATTTCGTAGCCGCACTAGTTTATAGACTGAAGCTGGCCATTGTGGACTGCGAAAATTTCTAGCTAAGATTGTTTTTGGCCTCCAAAAATCTCACTTATGTGTCCATTTTAGGTTGTCTTCGCAATGCCATATGATACGCCCGTTCCAGGGTATCAGAACAATGTTGTGAATACATTGAGACTCTGGTCTGCCAAAGCAGAAAACCATTTTAATCTCACATTCTGTAAGCGCTGTCTTGCTTATGCGTTGCCTTCTTTGGTTATTTTAAGGTTATGGCATAAACTAAAAGATAGTAGGCTAGAGTCCACCTAGTACTTTTGAACGTTTTTTCCACTTGAAGTAAATGGACTTTGAGGTGACTTGTTGTGTTGTTGTGATTTCCTGGATCGTCTGGGGGGTCCCAATATGATTGGAGAGGTTAGTACTTTCCCACACCCTTGAGGAACTCCAGGACTGCCCGGGGCTGGGGTTGAGGTGACTTCATCAGAAGTAGTCAGTTTCCATGTCACTTTACATCAGTAAAATAGTTCAGTTGCTGTAGCTGTTAATTATGATTAATTACTTATGAAATGAATTATAATTATTTGAGAGACATGTAATGCTACAAAAACTTAACTTTATCTAGCGAAGATAATAAAAATTCTAAATACAAGACATTGGTCTGTATTCATGCTCTTCGTGTGCTAAAAGATTCTTTGGAAATTGATGCACGTGTTTTTTTAATTTTCAGTCAATGATGGTGACTATATTGAAGCTGTACTGGATCGCAACCAGGCTGAGAACATCACACGGGTGCTGTATCCCAACGATAACGTATGTAGTGCATAGTTGTTTTACTTCAGTTTCATTTGCTTTTTAGGACAGTGTTAGGTCATACTCATACCCAAAATCTTTCTATAAACTTTCGTCTCCAATTACAGGAACAGTTGCGCGGAAGCAGAATCACTGTAGCCATCAGGAGGGAGAAGGGGGGGGGTCAACATCTTTAAAATGCTCTATTTTGTGGTCTCCTGTAACTTTTACTAATTTTCTTTAACTGAATCAGTGAAGGATGGAGTAGCTCGTTTGGATAGGATATTTCACCACGTGCTCAGGAATTGTCGGAAAACACCTTAGACTGTTAGGCATTTGCTCAAATTTAATTTTACTTGTAGTAGTAGTAGTAGTAGTAGTACTTAAAGTACTTAAGAGTAAAGTGGGGAGGGTACAACATGCTGAGGGTTGAGTTACCTTAAAATTCGAAGACTTCAAAATTCCATTTCAGCTGTTCAAAGTCACTACATAAAAGAGTCTAAGTGTTGTTGTTGTTGTAGTTTTTCGAAGGGAAAGAGCTGCGATTGAAGCAGGAATACTTCATGGTGGCCGCAACTCTCCAGGATATCATTCGACGCTTCAAGGCTTCCCGATACGGTTCACGGGATCAAGTCCGCAGCAGTTTTGATAGTTTTCCAGACAAGGTACGAGCATACTGTAATGTAATGTTCATATTTGGGGTTTGGAGTTTAGAGACATTTGAGATTACCAGGACTCCGAACGGCATTGTACTCTGTTTTTATTGGAGTGAGTAACAACAGGTTGCTTAAAATATAAAAATTCCCCTTTTCAAACCACTTTGAAAGTATGTAAGCTACTGATGGAAAGGCTATGAAAATGTGGCATTGGTAGTGGTGTTTTTGAGCGCATTTTTCAGTTTCTCAAAGTGGCAATGACAATACGTGTTTGCAAGACAATACTGTGACAATATAATACATCTTCTGTTGTTTTTGAACGGTTTTTTAACTGTTAGCTGTCAAATGTACTGATGTAGCGCTAATTTCAGTGTTTCACACACTAGCTTGCTTCACTTGCACTTCATCATCGTTACTATAATTTTAGGTGGCAATTCAGTTGAACGATACTCATCCATCAATGGCTGTCCCGGAACTGATGCGACTTCTGATTGATGTGGAAGGGCTCACCTTTGATAAGGTATCGATTTTTCTGAACGATTTATAATGGATTGAGATAAGCTGTAACCCAAGATTGATAAAAACGTTTTTGTATAACGAATTGTTAACCATATGACCACGTTTTGACCACCTCAGGAAAAGGTCAAATACGGTTATATTTCGCTTGGCATTTTAATTGCGTTTTCATTGATGTATGGTGGATTGTGTTCTGCCCTTGTCAAGCTTGTGTAGACTTGTGGTTCCGTTTCGGAATTACGATCATACTAAGTTTGGTGCAAAATAGCTGAACCAATACCAACAACATGCTATGATATCTGTGTTTTCGCTGCGACAGTGGAAACATGATCTTCATCTCCATTAAGAACTGATTACTCTAACTGCTAAGTGCTAATAATAATCACAATTTTGTCATTGCATTTTTATGTTCTTTCG
>JASAND010027533.1:0-20770 GCA_030248195.1 Trissonchulus latispiculum | reverse complement strand
CCGCCACTGCCCGGTACATCCCTACTATATATATATATATATATATATATATATATATATATATATATATATATTTATAAATATTTTTATATTTATAAATTTATATTTGCAAAATTTAAAGTTTCCAAAAATTTTTTGAAAATTTTCGATTTGGACACCCAATTTCCAGGTCCCGGCCCCGGCCCCGGTGCATCTCTAATATATAGTTGTTCTGCAATTTGGCAAGTGAACTAACCTTTCTGTACACAATATTAATTTTCATGTAAAACTTTTTTGTTCCTGGAAAAAGTATACTTTTATTAACCCACCCCCCGCCCAGTGGCGCACATAGAAAAATTTTTCGCGGGGGGCGGACCTCTGAAAAATTGGGGGGGGGGGGGCTGGGGGGCGAAGCACCCCAGAAGTTGAAAATTTTTGAAAATTGGGTTTGAAAAGCAAAACTAAGCGTAAATTAAGCAAAAATTCAAAATCTTAAAAAAGTTGCTATTGAAAGGTTTAAAACGCCGAAATAAGGGTAAATTAAGCAAAAAAAGTTGATTTCGCGCCGAAGGCGCGAAAATTTTTGAAATTTTATGTCCGCGCTGCGCGCGGACAATAAAATTTTTCCTTTACATCTGGTTCTAAACCCCCCCTTAGCCTTAAGTGCGCCCCGGAAAAAATTTTCAGTGGGCCCCCCCATAGGTGTACCTGGGGCTGGGGGGGGGGGGGGTGGGTGAACCCCTCCCCCCAAATGGAAAAGTGCCGACCCCACCCTCGAAATTTTGGAGGTAGACCCCTCCCCCAAATGGCCAAATCCCAGACCCCACCCACCCAAATTTTCCAGACCCTACCCTCAAAATTTTGAAAATTTTGCCTCAAAATTAGTAAGAATTCGAAATTTTTTGCAAAAATTCGAAGTTTTTGCCAAAAAATTCCAGTTTTTCGACTAAATGAGCAAAAATGAAGAAATATTGTTGATTTTTAGTTGGAAATAACGTTTTTTCAGCGAATTCGCGAGTTTTTTCTAAATTTTTGACCGAAAAATTTTTTACCCCCCCAAATTCGATTTTTCCGGACCCCACCCCAGCGATTTCTCAAGGTACACCTATGGGCCCCCCTTTTCAAAATCTTGGAACCGCCACTGGGGTCTGACCTTTTTTGCTTTCTGGACGAGAGGGTCTGTCCTTTTTCCTTTTCGCTGAGGGGGTCTACCCGTTTTTTGTCGGTCCGGAGCATAGGTGTGGCTGGCGAAAAAAGTGGGGGTGGGGGTTTGAAAAAAAGTAGGGTGGGGGTTTGGCAAAAAAGGGGGAGGGGGGGTCGAGAAAAAGTCGTTTTGGGGGGAGGGGTAAGAAAAACTTTCGAGGGGGCGGTCGGCGAAAAATCGGTTTTTCGCTAGAAAACTGAAAATTTTTCTCAATTTTCAGCTATTTTTAGCGATTTTTAAGGTAGTAAGGCGAATTTTAGCAATTTTTTTCGCTAGTTTTTTGAAAATTTTCGAATTTTTGGCTAAAAATTTGCAAAAATTCAAGTAGGGGGTTGAAAATTTTTAGGGGGGGGGTCGGCCGAAGGCCGATTTGGGGGGAGGGGTAGAAAAAATTTTTATGTGGGGAGGGTCTGCGACCCCTCCATTTGGGGGGAGGGGTCCCCCCCCACCCCCTAACACACGTATGGTCCGGAGGGGTCTGCATGCACCCCCCTCCCATTCACCCCCACGTTATCCTATGGTTGTAATATTGCTAGTTTTTGGTTGTTGTAAGTAGCGTCTTTTTAGCAAAATCGCAAATTTTTTCCTAAAACTTCGGAGCAAATGTTTTTATCCCCTCCCCAAATTCGATTTTTCCGGACCCCACCCCACCCAAAACCGGCCGACACCCCGTCCCATCCACCCTGCTAACCCCACCCCCAACTTTTTCTCAAGGTACATTTAATGATTTTCAGCCAATAAACAATGCCTTTCTAAATAATGCCAATAAACATTCAGCTATGAATTAATTTTTGACATTAGTGTGTTTAAACGGGAAATTTTGATTGCCAACCATGGGTGTGGCTGGGCAAAAAATCTGGAGATGGCAGGGGCTCCGACGGAGAGGGGGTGTCGGTGTCGGCCAAAAATTCCTAAAAACCCCTAAATTTTTGGTTTTTGTGCCATTTTTGACCACTTTTTGGCAAAAAATCGGGGGGGGGGGGGGTCGCAAAGTCTGGAAATCTGGAGGGGTAAAAAAGGTAAAGGTTTACCATAGGAGATCTCCGTCTTGCCACAGGACATGGGGTGCCGGTGCTCATCCCCGGATTCTCAGCCGTAGAGCAGATCTCCGTCTTGCCACAGGACATGGGGTGCCGGTGCTCATCCCCGGATTCTCAGCCGTAGAGCCAGGAGTGTCACCTCAAATGATGACTGCATCCGTGGAAGGGGGCCGGCCCTTCTACACAGATTCCTGTTACCTTCCCACCGTAGAGGTATATACCCATTTACCGACCAGTTAAGGATGGATAGCTGGGTTGGCTAGAGTCGGGAATGCTTTGTGACATCTGGGGATCGAACCACCGACCGGAAGTTCTGACCAGCGCCTTAGACTACTCGGCCATCCCGACTCAATTCTGGGAGGGGTCGCCAAAATTTGTCATTTTGGTGGAGGGGGGGTCCCCCATAGTTTCCCTTGAACTTTGGGTCTGAGGGGGTAAATCTTGGAAGGTTGGTGGTCGACCTAAGAAATGTGATGGGGGTACCCCCCACCAACCCCTCCCCAGAATTCGGACCTCAGAAATTCCAAAACATGGTTAAAAATACAAAATTTTCGATACTTTAGCCCTTTTTTCTTCAAAATAAGGCCTGTTTTTAACGGTGGGTCAAAAAATCGCTGGGGGGGTTCGTGGGGGGTAGCCGAAAGTTGGGGGGGGGTACGTATGTCAAAAATTCTGGGAGGGGTGAAATTGGTCAAAAATTTTGGGGAATACCCATATTTTGGGGAATAATATAATACGGTAAATGGGTACTACTCTGGGGTTTTTCTAGGCAAAAATAAGTGGGGGGGGACGCCCCCCCCACTAGTGGGGGGGGGGGGGGCCAAAAGGGGGGGGGGGGAAAAAAAAAGGGCAAAAAATGCCAAAAATACAGTATAAAAAGCCTGTTTTCTACATATACTGCTATAACTAAGCTTAAAAGTGCTCAAATATTGAGTTTAGCATCAAAATAGACCATTTTTGACGAAACAATTCCGGCGAAGCCGGAAAATTTTTGAAAATTTTGACCAAAAATTTTAAAAATTTGGCATTTTCTGGGCACCTTAGGGTGAGTGGGGGGGGGAAGCCCAAAAAAGTGGGGAGGGGAACGAGTGGGGGGGGGGGGAAGAGGGCGTGTGGGGGGGGGGAACCCAAAAAGTGGGGAGGGCGCCCCCCACCCCACCCCCCGTAAAAAAAACCCCAGCTACTATTGTGGGAAGGTAACAGGAGTCCGTGTAGGGCTTAAAGCCTTGAAGGGCCGGCCCCCCTTCCACGGATGTAGTCATCATTTGAGGTGACACTCCTGGCTCTACGGCTGTGTATCCGGGGATGAGCACCGGCACCCCTTGTCCCTGAAGCAGGGATGGAGATATTCTCCAGGGGTCACCTTTACCTTTACCATCGGCGAAACTATGTATATCCCCTGGGCTTTTTTACTGGGGGGGGGGCGCCCCCCACTTTTTGGGTTGCCCCCCACTCGACCCCTTCTCCCCCACTCGGCCCCACCCCTACTTTTTTGGGCTTCCTCCCACTCACTATAAGGTGCCCTGAAAATGCCAAATTTTAAGGATTTTTGGTCAAAATGTTCAAAAGTTTTCCGGCTTCGCCGGAATTTTTTGCTAAAAAATCGTCTATTTTGCTACTCAAACTCAATTTTTGAGCACTTTTAAGCATAGTTATAGCAGTATATGTAGAAAACAGGCTATTTTTACTGCATTTTTAGCGATTTTAGACCACTTTAGATTCCCCCCCCCCACTTTTGGCCCCCCCCACTCTCCCCACCCCCACCTTTTTTTTCGCCTAGAAAAAGCCCAGAACCCCCCAGTTGGGAGGGGCACGTGCCCCCCCAAAAGTTCTGTCTGGGGGTGTGGCTGGGGGCATAGTGTATATTACCACCTGTTTGGGTTTGGGTGGGGGAGTAAAAACTGGTTTATTCGTTCAGGCAGTGTCTTGCAGCTTGTGCACACAACAGACACCAACGACAGGGCATTCATTTTGTCCAAGTTTTGGAACATCTTAATGTCGATGCCCAAACCGAAAGCGTGGAACCGGGCTGGGCAAAAGGGACAAGCGACAACATAGTCCTTCGACCCAATCTGCAGAGAACATGAATCACAATTGACTGACGAAGCCGAACCTGACGACCACCTGCATCTTTCCAAAAATTTTCGAATATTGTATACCGACAGACTGGCAATAGTACAATAAAGCCTAAACGACAAAAACAGTTCAGGCTGCTCGTGAGCAATCGAGGGAGGTCGCACAAAATTATTAAATAAGGTTTCAAAAGTTCGGATGATGCAAAACATAAAAACAATTCCCAGAGTTCAGGCCACTGTTAAGGCAGGTGGTATATATAAGCTGCTCACGTGCAACCTGAATCAAATTGCCTGAAGCACTGGCGGATCCAGGATTTCGCGAGGGGGGGGGGCGGTAAAACTTTTCCAGCGGGGGGTCTGGGGGCGGCCCCCCAGCAGTTGAAGAAATTTTTTGTTTTTGCAATAAAATCGGCCTTCGGATCTTTAATTCTTTCTATACTGAAGAACTGAACAAATTTTTTAAAATTCTTGACATTTTTAGGCAAAAATGGTGATTTTTTCCGAAAAATCGGATGCATTTCAAGCTTTTTCTTCACAAATACAATAAATATGCGGTTAAAAAGTAGAAAAATCGCGCCGACGGCGCGAAATTTTTTGGTTTTTTGCCCTTTTTCCTCTTTATCTCCTTAATTTTTCCTACCTTCGAATCGCGACGGGGGGGCGGCGGCCGCCCCCCCCCCTGGATCCGCCCCTGGCCTGAAGCCTTTTCAATTTTAAAAATTCGGTTTGAAAACATTTTCAAATCCCCAGGGTATTTTTATCGGGGGTGTGAGCAAAAAGTTTTGCAAAACTTTTGCATTTTTTCTTTTGTTTTGACCCAATTTCAGGGTGGGGGGAGGGGGTCTGGCCATACATTAACAAGGGTACCGATTCCTGAGGGGTCCTGTACCCGTTTTAGGCCACATTTTACCTGTCCTTGTACCTAACCTCAAATTTGGGGGGAGGGTCCAAGCAAAAAATTGTCTTAAAAAAGTATATACAATTTTTCCAAATTTTAATCGAAGTTAGTGATAAATTAGCTATTTTACAGTCATTTTAAAGCAAAACAAGCAGTTTAAAATTTCGAAAAATTTCCAAAAAAGCACTTAAATCGCTGAAAATAGCTAAAACTTGAGAATTTTTCAGTTTGTTACCGAAAAACCAATTTTTGGCCGACCCGCCCTTCCCCATATCGACTTTTTCCAACCCCCTCCCCCTAATCGACTTTTTCCGATCCCCCCTCCTTTTTAGCCAGACCCCCGCTCCCACTTTTTTGCCAGCCACTCCTATGTGCGTGTGTGTACTTTGTATACGTATATATATATACTGCGGTTTTTCTATTTTAAGATGTCTCCAGTTATGACATTTAATGAAAGCAGTTTTGAGAAGAAATTGAAGCATTTGGTACCAACCCAGGAAAGCATACAAACACTATCTTTGTGGTGTTTGCATCACAAGGAAAGTCATCAGAAGATCTGTGAATTGTGGGTTCAGTGCTTTCGCAAAGGTACGCTGTGGCGATTATACTTTAAGTGAAAATTATGAGTTACAGTTGAAAACTACTGTCGAAGCGGATATGTTTCCGTATATATACCTTTTAATTATGTCTCACCGCACAAGAAGTTTGGTTTTTTACCTACCTTAATCAGTGGAGGTGTGGAAAACTATTTCCAGATGAACTTGCGATTATCTCTGCAGTCTCTGCTAAGTTCGCATTGTCATCGGTTTTTACAAAAATCCGCGTTCTTTAGAAGGGTCATATAGGATGTACGTACTGTTATTTTTGCTTTGCATGTGTGACTATAGGTCTAGGTGTATCTTTTGTTAATTCAGGTTTTGCGTATGTACGTATGTTCGGCAGAGCTGTTATGATTATTTAGGAGTTTCAAAGCAGAGATTGGCTCTTCTCTATTTGGCAAATGATGTTGTTCAAGTTTCTCGGCGAAAACGCATTGAAGGATTTCGTAAAAGCTTTCTGCCTGCTCTGAAAGAAGCATTAGTTTTGGCCAGGTTTGGATTTTAAGATACTGGTTTACAGATACGTATATATTCTTTTATATTTTTTCGTGTGTTTTTCTACGAAAACATTTGGTTTTCTGTGTGAACTGAATTTTCGCATTTTAATACATTATCTTTTGCGATTTGTAGAGTACTCCCGCGTATATTATTGAGTATCAGGGGTTGCGACAGCGACCCCTATATCTAATATGTGTGTGGCTGGAGACTGCTGCGCAAAATCCTGCGCAAATTGCAGATCACCTCGAGTTTAGTATTGGAAGTTTCAGCCCCGTAACACTTACCGTTAAAAGGTTACGCCCCGGACCGGTTTATGGCGGCGATGTTTTTTTCGGTTTCTCCTATTTGGTAGTTGTATTGTGCATAATGTTCGCCGCTTTCAGATGAACTGCACGGTGGGCCAACCTAGAGGGCTACGTATAGGGTCTAGTAGTAGCCTCTAAAGAATTTAAGAATCGCAACATTGTTGCGCCGCAAAGTCGGCTCAGAGCGAAAAGTGAACACTTTGTGGGCGTAGCTCAGGTCGTACGTTACGAGCTGGACCTGATTTTCACCGGTCAAGGTGTCGTTTCTCTATCACTTCTCTAGCGACCACGGTTTCCGGTCAAAAGTGGCGAAAATTTTAAAAATGAAAAATGGAAATTTTCTTGGAAGCTGGAAGCGAAAAATGGAAGCTCAAATATGAACAAAGCTTTCATCCATAGGTTTTCTGGCACGGAGAATTGATTCCGTAGTCAGTTTGACTGTCCGACCTACCCATCTTACCGGGCTAGTTCCACTTTGTCGTTGGGAGGGCTAAACCGGCAAACACTTCCTGGAGCTCTATAGACTTTAGCCTCTCAAAACTTTGTCTATTGGCGTTTTTGTTATTCCCAGCTCATTCCCGGTGTCCGTTTTGCCGTCTGACCTACCTGTCTGGCTGGGCTGCTTTGACCACATTTTTACATCAACCTACGATAAATTTGACCATGTGTGCCCTTGCATCATCTTGAATGGCTTTTACTAATCGTAGAACTCTGACTACACAGTTTGGCATTGAATTTCTAGATTTTAGATTTCTAGATCTAGAATCATATGCCCTTTAAATATTTGGCTCCGTATAAGCAGGATTTTCAATAATTCTTCATGAAGTAGGGCACTTTTTGAAAAATTAGGATATATATATAGTTTCAATTTAGGTCGTGCTTTTAACAAGAGAACTCAAAGCTGAAGTAAAAATTTAGAAAAAATGAACAAAACTTGGGATAAATCATTAAAGTTTTCAATTTGAATACTCCTAAAATTTCCTTGAATGCTTAAAATTTTCCGACTTACGTTTTTTCCGACCCTCCGAAAAAGTGGAAATACGGAGAAACCCTTTTTTCCGGTGCCCAACCCTACCACTTTGCCGTTTGGAGGGTCCGGTTGGGTAGGGAGTCAGGCCGTCAAAAACTAAATTTTACAAAAGTGGTCTGATTTTGTATCAAATGAAAACCCTAAGTGAGCTGAGCAACTTTTGTAATAGAAGTGCGTACCCAAAGTGGCTGTAGAGTGCTATGGTGGGTTGGAATGGGGACTTATTCGATTTTGGGTCAAGAATAAACTTTTTTAAAAGTGGTCAAATTTGTGTCAGAAATGAAAGTCCTAAGCGAACTGAACAACTTTTGTCATGGAGCCACCAACTCAAACTTGCTGTGGCGTATTACACTTTTGTCTTTACGTTTTCAACGCATTTATAGACACTGCCAACACGCCCTTATTATCCTCTTTTGTGCGGAACATTTTTGTTACTTGTTATAATATAATATGTATATATAATGTTGCATATTTGGTTGCGAAACACGCGCATTTGTTTGACTGTGTTGGGGAGGAACTTAGTTGTTGATTTTTGGCATGTCACGAAAAAATTGTTATGATAGCTTTTTAAGTTATTTTTATGTAAAGAGAACCATTTTGATAAGAAAAGAATTGAACACCTGCACATGAATGACGTGTATGCAAATCTCGATTTATATAATATTTTAGGATATTTATAGAGTTTCCGATGTCTTTTGCTGATTTAGTTTGTATTTTAAAATGCCATTTTTGTTTTGACAAGTTTTTTGAAATTAAAGTTACCTCTTACAGTTGTTGAATGTTGAATGTTGAATGAATGTTGAATATACATTATATATATATTATAGGGGGGCGCGAGAGCGACCCCCTATAATATGGGTGTAAAAGGCGCTGCGCGGCCCTTTGAGACTTGTTCGAGCACCGTGCCAGCTCAATACTGAACGAAACTCGGCAAGTTTGGTATCGTTGGAATCTACACGACGAGTACAACAAGTTGCAAAAAAGTTTTGGTCAAAATTTTCAACTTTGAAATTTTCGCTTCCGGACAAGTTAGGTCCGTTTGTTTTTTTTTCTGTGTTAGTCACGCTTGGAAAAGGGCTATTTTGTGCAGAGGTGTTTGAAAGATGTGAGCATTTTCAGCCGGAAAGGTTTATATTTTCTGAATGCCGATATGGTCCCATGTGCCCCGCGCTATATTTTTTCGCTGCCCGGCCCGGCATGCCACCTGGCCGGCCGGCCAAAAGTGGCCTGACGGCGTTTTTGGCCAAAAAACGGCCATTTTGTGTCACGCCCACAGGGCTCAGGGAACAAGCTAGAGACACCCGGTTTGTTGCATGAACAAGTACGGAGGGGATACTAGTGCGTAACGTTGGCCGATTTTTGATTTAGGTCCTGGACCGTTCAGGCGGCCGGCCCAAAGGAAGTCGGTCCAAATGGCCATTTTCGGAAAAGTTTCTAAGTCCCAACTCCACAGAAAATAGTCAAAAATAGGCCTAAATATGCTGTTTTGGGCCATATAGTGGGACGCATATAAGGGTTATCGGGGTCGCTGAACACGGTGAGCATAGTCGCAGCTCTGTGCGGTGCTGCTATCGTGCTGTACTATTATGCAGCAACCATAGCACGCTGTCTGTAGACTTACTGTAAACGGATAAACATATGAATCTTGGTGAAAATTATGTCTGTAGTAAGGGGGAACTGTAGCTATGTTAGTTGGTGCACTCTCTAGCTTCCACCGTGCTGTATGTGCTGCCCCAAACACAGCACAGTCTATAGCAAGTTATTCATTCGTCACTGGTATTTGAAATTCGGCATACAGATAGTTTAGGACATGACAAACTATTATAGATACGTTTCGTATACTTATTACGATGTTACTATGTGGTTGCGCTGCAGTGCAGTGCTGCAGAGGTACAGCACGGCCTATAACTAACTACAGATAAGTTGCAATCGTCCAAAATTTTGCATGCAAGTGCGGCAGAGTATTGCAAACGGTGCCATATGAATTTCCTTCACCGACAGTAAAGTTTGTTTCTAGTTGCGCTGCAGTACAGTGCTGCTGAAGTACAGCACGGCCTATAACTCGCTACAGGTAAGTTGCAATCGTCCGAAATTTTGTATAAAAGTGCGGAAGAGCATGCAAATCGTGCCGTATGCGTTTCCTTCACCGACAGTAAAGTTTGCATCTGGTTGGGCTGCAGTCGAGTGCTGCTGAAGCACAGCACGGCCTATAACTAGCTACAGGAAAGTTGCAATCGTCCGAAATTTTGTATGCAAATACGGAAGAGCATTGCAAATCGGGTTTTATGAGTTTCCTTCACTGACAGTAAAGTTTGCATTTGTTTGCGCTGCAGTAGAGTGCTTAACTAAAACTATTGCAGCCCATGGATACTGGATGTTGGATTTCTGCAGTGCTCGTGCGGTTCCTACTTTTCCTACTTTTTTCCTACTTTTTTCCAGATTCCTACTTTTTTCCTACTTGAGGCCAAAAATTCCTACTTTTTCCTACTTTTTTCTTGGCTGGTACATTTTATTATATTAATTTTGGCTTTCTGCTTCAATTTTACAAAAATTTCGCGCCTACGGCGCGGAAAGTTTTATTTTAATGCTCACTTTATCTCCTGAAAAGGTGCACTCTCATTCTGGTTGGGCTGCAGTCGAGTGCTGCTGAAGCACAGCACGGCCTATAACTAGCTACAGGAAAGTTGCAATCGTCCGAAATTTTGTATGCAAGTACGGAAGAGCATTGCAAATCGTGCCGTATGAGTTTCCTTCACCGACAGTAAAGCTTGCATCTGGTTGCGCTGCAGTAGAGTGCTGCTGAAGTACAGCACGGCCTATAACTAGCTACAGGTAAGTTGCAATAGTCCGAAATTTTGCACACAAGTGCGGCAGAGCATTGCAAATCGTGTTTTATGAGTTTCCTTCACTGACAGTAAAGCTTGCATTTGGTTGCGCTGCAGTAGAGTGCTATATGCTAAATACAGTAACTAAAACTATTGCAGCCATGGGTACTGGATGTTGGATTTCTGTCAAAATAGAGAAAAAGGAAGAACTTGGAACTTTTCAAGCTTCTTTGTTCTGTACTTTCGGTTGACGATTAATGATTGGCGGAATTTTTAAAGCTTCTTTCACACAGCTTTAACGTTTTTGCTTTTTACTGATAACCTTAAAAATGAAATAGGACAAGAATAAAAATGCTCCGGTGGAGCATGAAAAATGCAATATGGGTGACACTGGGTTTTAAGCGGACAGAGGACTAGGTTTTAAAACGTTAATATGGGAGGGGCAGGTTGTAAATGCCAGGAGGACTAGGTTAAAAGCGCACTAATATGGACCAGCTTCGCTGAACCCATATTCGCGGTCACTCATGCTCCACTCCACATGACATACGAGTAATATCTACATTCTTCAGCTTTCAAAGCAAGCGGGGCGATTTTGAAATATTAAAGCTTATTCCAAATAAACAATGCAGTTCTGATAGAAAGGTGTTCAAGGTGTTTTTTCTGCACTGTCAGCTCAGCATCTTGTGTTAAGTTAATGCGAAAAGCAGTTGACGTTATGTACGTGTATTATTAAGTTGTATAATAAGAGCACGACCACATACTTGCAGGCCATGCTGACAAATCGTACAATTTTCCGAAGAACTGCCAATAGCAATATATAGCAAGCAGCAGCCGATAGAAACTCTGGACAGTTTTCGCGAATATGGGTTGTTCAGCGAAGCTGGTCCATATTAGTGCGCTTTTAACCTAGTCCTCCTGGCATTTACAACCTGCCCCTCCCATATTAACGTTTTAAAACCTAGTCCTCTGTCCGCTTAAAACCCAGTGTCACCCATATTGCATTTTTCATGCTCCACCGGAGCATTTTTATTCTTATATATATATATATATAGCTTCAAATTTTCAAAAGTAATTAAAGCGAAAGTTCTGTAATAGTCAAAGTTGCATTTCTCCTTCTTGGGTATTCCGCAGTTTTACAGTTTTCCTATAATTTTAAATTTTCCAAATCCATAGTGGCGTAGATACAAAAAAGTTTCAGGGGGGGCGGTTTGGACCGAAGTCTGGGAGGGGGGGGTAAAATTTTTTATTTCTTGCTCAACGATTGTATGAACACCATGTACAAAATTTTTATAAGGTTCTAAGCTTAAATCTATTGTAACCGAAAGCGGCATGCTAAAACCCAAAAAGGGGGGGTCTGGGGGTCTGGTCCCAGAAGTTGAGAAAATTTTTCAATTTTGCCATTAAAACGCTATTGAAACATTGAATTCTTTGCATTGTATATTATCAATTGCCAAAACCAAATTTTGTAGTTTAATTTGCTAAATATTTTCCACTTCTATAGTGTCGTACGAAAACTCAGATTGGATGCTCCCATTATGAACAGGGTATTCCAAGCAGCACATTTCGAGTATCCACCATTTAAGGCAATCATGTTTGCAATAATGCAGCTAATAAAACTACAAAGCTGGCAAAGCAAAGTAAAGTAAAGCAAACTAGTAAAGGTTTAATTATATATAGAATGCTAATAACTAAGTCGCGCCGAAGGCGCGAAAATTTTTGAATGAAGTACAAATGCACTAATTTTTGGGGCATTTTAGTACAATTTCTTTGCGTTTATAATAAATTTAAAAGCCCGCGCTTCGCGCGGGCTTAAAATTTTTCTTCTGGCCAATTTTTGTCAGGGGGGGCACAACCATTTCGGGGGGGGGGCGGCCCCCCCCGTATCTACGCTAGTGCATATACATCGTTTGGCCGAGATTCACGAAAATGCTAGTTTTTCTCAGTTCCTATATATATATATATATGTGTGTGTGTGTGTGGTGTGAGTTTAATATACGTAATATGCGTACTTGAGGTTAAATACTCAAACAACCGCAAGATTTGTTGATTTAAAATAGCGCAAAAATAGTAGGAACAAAATAAAGCATACAGTCGAGAATGCCGTTTTCGGCTTGCTGTGCCCATTCCTGAGCGACAATGAACTGAATGAACGTCTTTATAACCGAAGTTTGTTTTGTGGCCTTAACGGCTTGACTTAATTTATGACGGTGTGAATTTGTTGAGATGCCGTCATCTTCAGACACCTTGTCTGAACTAATTTGTTTTCGCTGGGTTTATTCTAGTGAAGGGGGGGTCATATGCACTCTTACCCCCAAAAATCGTTCCCCCTCCAAAATCGCCCCCAACAAAACAAGTGGGTGCCCCTTTTGGTACCAACTTTTGCCCTGAAGAAATCGCTCAGAAGGCCAAATTTTCGAAAAATTTCCGGCTTAGCCGGAGATTTTTAGTCGATTTTTGCATATTTAAGCACTAAATCCACTTATTTTTGGCGATTACTAGAAAAATAGCCCAATGTTTGGCTTGTTTTTAGAAAAAATTTGAAAAATTTCCCCCCCCCCCCGAGAATGACTCGCCCTCCGACTGCCCCCCCCCAAAGAGCCCCCCAAGAAAAATTCCCTGGAATATGCCCAGTTTGGTGCATTCATTTGTTTTGCCGTAATAATACAACCACGTTTTCATTAACCTTGTGTTAGCAAGTTTTACAGGTTTGTCTTGATTCATATGGAATTGAAACTGGTAAATTGCGCATTTTATAATTGTCATGCGTGTCCACATTCTTGCTTTACTTGAAAGTTATCAGTATTTTTATTGAAAATTTATTTCTTGTGTTACATGCATTTTTGTTTTTAGGACTGATTCTATAGCCAAAGATGTTGATCGAATATTGAAGATTTGGGGAGAACGTGGAATATTTGATCGAGAGCATCTGGAGCAGCTGGAAGCTTGCTTTTGTAAGGGAATTTTTTGTCATTAGAGTGCAATTCCTATTGGATGCATCAACTTTGAACTTACTACTCATTCGTTATCATGGAACGTAGTTGGGTTCTGGGACGTAGTGTTGGGGATCTCCTTATTTATTCTTAGAACGAATTTTGATGATAGGTTTGGGGAGTGGACTTCAGAAACATTATATACTCTGACATGTACTCTTCTGACATAAATCGTGTTTAGTCCTTTTGCGCACTACCTAGAATTGGGAACATTTGATGGACTGTGTAAAATCTGGACATTGTTTGGTCTGCGGGCCAGCGTACTAGTGGTCCGATCGTTTTCAAACTTTGTGTGTGAACAGCCTGTGGGCATGTGTGCATGCCGTGAAAATTTCAGCCGGGCAGATCCGAAAGTCCGAAAATAAATTAGCCTCAAAATAGATTGCAGCGAGCGAAGCTGAGCTTTCATATTTGGCATATAGGCTGGGCTATAGAAGGACTGCAGCATAGGCTATAGTAAGTTTCGCTCGGACTTCTGAGGCACTCTGGCCAGGGCTCCTGGCCCAAAATGGCCAAAAATAGAAATTTCCAAATGTGGTCAAGTTTGGTATCAAATGATTGCCCTTGGCGAGACGAACAGCTTTTGTCATTTGAGGACCCACCCCTTTAAACACAGCGCCTATGGCGCTTGGCCAGGGGTACGCACCGCTGCCAAATGGTCGCAAATCAAAATTTCTAAAGTGCTCAAATTTGGTAACTATATAATGAAAGCCTGTGTTGAAACGAACATTTCTTGTTGTATAAAATAAAAAAACTTGGGGAGGCGAACAACGTTTGCCATTACAGAACCCATCTAATGTGAACCAGCGAGCGGCACCCTGGCCATGGGTCCGGATCGGTCCAAAGTAGTCAAAAATC
The DNA here is from genome assembly GCA_030248195.1 of Trissonchulus latispiculum. NCBI lineage: Eukaryota > Metazoa > Nematoda > Enoplea > Enoplida > Ironidae > Trissonchulus > Trissonchulus latispiculum. The sequence continues at coordinate 6,469 of JASAND010027533.1, read as the reverse complement.
AAAATTTCTAAAAACAGTCAAAATTGGTATCAAATTAAAGCCCATGGTGAGACGAACAATGTCGTTTGAGGACTCCTCTAAAGTGGACTCTCCAGCCTAAGATGACGCAGTGCAGTGTGTTTTAAGCTCTGGGGAGGATCCTTGGCCATTTAATTTAATTTATACATAGGTGGTGATGCATCGTGTTTTACGCTCTTGAAATGGCTTTCCAGCATTAGATTTGAAGCACCGTGTCATATTAAGTTCTGAAAAGGCTATGGACGGGCATTTTTCCGCTTCAGCAAATGCATTCAGTTTAACTAGAACATTTTCGTTCAGGCTATTTATTTACGATATCTGCTTTGCATACATTATGTACCTGACTTCTCTGACATGATTTCTCTGCAACGGAAGAATAAACGAAGCTGGGGGAATGCCCTCGTCCGACGGGCAACCAACTTGGTAGAGTACGGAAAGACTTGAATGTTAAATACACCGTGCATGGTTACAGTTGAGATTCTGCTGAAGTGGAAAATGCCTTTTCTCAGCTGGTAAAATGACAGAAGCCAGTTTTGTGCGCCGAATAGGGAATCTACTCAGCCACTAAACTACACTGGCACTAAAGTGCAATGCATTGGCACTAGATCACAGCACTTCTGTTCGATTACTGTTATCTTTTTATCCTTTCAGCGTCTGGGTCTGTCAAATCCAAATCACAGCCACAACAACAACAACAGCAGCAGCCAGTGGACCAGTCTGATTCTGAAACCACTAAGCGTCAGGAACTCACTGAGTACATGTTGGAGAATTTTCGAGTAAGTAAAGTTGTTGCAAATACTTTGAGCCGGATAAGAGTGTTGAAGTTACAATTAAATTTCGTTAATTAGAGTGTGCGTATCTGGGCCGTCGATTTTGGAGGAATCCTGTATTATAATGTTCAATTTAAGCTGATCCTGTTATGTACTTGCACATTAAGGGTAGCTAGTCACTTGTTAAACCCTAACATTTATATACCAAAAATTTAGCTTTGCCGATTTGAAGCGGATTGCTGTCTAAATTCGCAGTTTTGTATATAATTTTATTCGACTACAACCAGGTTTAGCGATTTTTACTAGAAATCTTAACATTAATTGCAAGTTTTGGCAAAAATATTTGTTAATCCTCCGCTTTACGCGAGTGAGCTTCCTGGCGTTGTCTCTGGGACTTGAACTTTCTATTTCTTGTACCAAACTACAAATATATAGTTATTGCGTGATCCAGTATCGCATGCCCTCCTTGTTGAAATAATATATCTGATTTGTCACTGTTTCTGTCAGCAAGGCCGCACCCAGGGGGGGGGGGGTTAAAGGGGTCTAGACCCCCCCTTTTGGGATGACAAAATAGAAAATTTTTGCTATTTTTATGGCAAAAACTGCTATTTTTTAAAAATTTTCGCGCCTTCGGCGCGATAATTCACTTTTTACAAGAAATAAACGTCCAATGTATTGTTTTTGGGCAAAAATGCAAAAATTCTTCAACTTCTGGGGGGCTCCGCCCCCAGACCCCCCGTTGCGTTTTACCTTGGACCCCCCTTTTCAAAATCCTGGGTGCGGGCCTGTCTGTCAGATATATATTAGGGTGTTTTATGGTTTTTCCTTGTGGTCATTTGTTTTTTCCGTTCTTCATTTTCTTTGTAATATTGTCCGACGTTCATAATTGTAGCCGGAAACATTGGCTTCGGAATTGGAACGCTTTCAAAGGTTAGAAAGGTCAATTGAGCGAGCCCAAAGCCTCCTTCCGAATCTGAATTTTGATGTTGGAAAGGCGTTGAAAAATCATTTAAAAGGTGAACCTGCTGCTGTTGGTAATTTTTGTCGGTGTTATATATTTTCAGTATTTAGTTTCTTCGGTAATATCGTTTCGCTTAGCTTACAGTTTTCTGACAGTTTGTACTTTCCTAAATTCTGCTGTGCAGGTGGAGGAAGTGGAAGCCTTTTTCACATTTTTTGTTAATAGGGCCACGGGTGCACGCTTACATACATGGCTGGGGTACTTCGGAAATGATGTTTAGTGGAATAGTGATCTAAAGTAGCCAAATATGGACGCTCGCTTATTCGCTTCATTATGTTGCTATCTCTCCAAAAATTGATATTTTATTCAAAAAACCTCAACAGCTGTGGCTTTTTCTTGGCATCTTCAGCAAAACATAATAGTTGAGGGTATATTAGCAACATTCCCCGCTCTCAATGTCCGCTTGTGTTTTCATAAAACTAGTGAAAGAGCCGCCTGTATTCATATTATATACGTATGCCCCTGTATTTGGCGGAAATGAAGGGGGCTTCATATCTTTTCTTTAATATTCGTCTTCCTTGTGCCGTGACGGCCGAGTGGTGAAGACGTTAAGCTAAGGATCCAACAGTCCGAGGTTCGAATCCCCGCAGCAACAAGATTTTCACAAATTAAGCACATTGGTTCGCCGTGGGCTCCTGCCAACCCAGCTGTTTATGCTTAACTAGTCGGTACATGGGTACCACAGGAAGGTAACAGGAATCTGTGTTCTGGCTTATTCCTGATGAAGGGCTGCCCCCCCCCCCCCCCACTTCCACAGATGTAGTCAACATTTGAGTTGTCACTCCTGGGTTCGGGCTGAGAATCCAGAGATAAGCATCGGCATCCTGTAGCCCTCTGTAGGTTGGAGTTCTCTCCAGGGGTCACTTTACCTTTATTCGTCTTCCTTGTCTTGATAGCGGCAAGCATGTATTGTTGTTGTGTAGTATTCTGTGCTTCGCCTTGGTAATCATTGGCCAGTCTGAGTATTTGATGACTTGCTGAGTTTCAGATAGGAGTCAAGGACTTCAGATTGTTGCTGAGGTGGAGGACACCCACAAGAAGCTGTCCGAATTTGTCCTAGAACTGGAACGCCATCTCCAGCAGCGTCTCAATTTGGTCAGCCTGTTGGAGCAGGCGGAAGTCTTCTATGAAACCCAGCTGGCCGAAGCCAGCATTGTAGAAAAGGTACATACGGCGCTTTGTGTAGCTGTCACTGGTAGATGTGTTGTTTCCTTGTTGTTGTTCATTTCCGGGCTCCATCAGCTTAGAAAAGCTACAAGAGGGCACTTCGGCATCTACTGGCCCAGCACACGTCTTTGCATAGTCAGGTCCACACATCGGAGAATCCGGGATGGAAATGATGTGGGGGATTGGACCCAACCGCTCGGTAGCATAATTTGAGGACTCCAGATGCTTCAGTGTTAACCCAACACAGTCGTGTTCCCGGGAGTTTCCTTGTCATTGTTGACGTCGAGTGTATGTTTATTTCTATTTATGCTTGGATGAATATATTTATTTTTATTAGCTATCTGTAATATATAGTTGTATTCAGTATTTCTGTTTATAATGCCGTTCATTTCAGGCGTATCGACGTTTTGGTGAGGGAATATCTCAGGTGAAAGAGCAGTTGGATGCGATGAAGATCCATTTGCCATCCAGTCCACCCAAGGACGCTCCCTCTCCGGCTCCCTACGACGATCCCTTTGCTGAAGGAGTGGAAGCTGTCGTGGAAGGTAAATCAGAAACTGAGAAGAACTACATAGCTTCACCATAACAGTACGTAATATGTACGTATGTATTCAAACAAACAGTTCAGTGCTATGCAATGTCCTATCGCTAGTTCGGTCTAGAAAGATTTGAAGTTTTGAACATGGGTTTTCTGGGTAAGAATTTTTGTATGCGTGGTTGTTTTGTATAAAAGCAGACAAATTTTTCTTCTGCGGTCTTAGTTTATATGCAGTCAACATACTGTATACATTCGGAGATTGCATAGCAAATACTCTGAGTGAGATTGGCAATGGTTAAACATCACAATGTGTTAAACTTTCTGTGGAACTCTTCTTGATACTTCGTGTTTCTGAGATACTTAACGCAGAATAGCTTTCTTATACTTCCAAAACTGACATTTTTAGCTAAAAAGCATGGAGAGGCTGTCAGCGAATCTCAAGATATGGAGCTTGACACTGCTGGTACGTTTCCGGAATTATCGTAATGATATAGACATGGTATTGGACTGCTATTAAGTTTATGTTGGTTTTTGCGGTCTGTAGCTGACAATCTTCATTTGTTTTATTTTTTAGCAAGGGATTAATGTGAAAATGGCTATTTGGAAAAAAGTGAGCCAAGTTTTTAACTATGGTAGCGGAAGACGATTAGGATTCAAGATTGCTGATTTATTACTATAATTTATTGTAAACGTTGACTGTATTTGTATTCTGTTTTTTTCAGATGGAGATGCTGAGAATCACGCAAATAATGACAGGTCCTCTGTTGACGCCGTCTTGGCAACATTTTCTGATATGGCTAACACTACTGCAACCAGTACACTAACTGGTACAACTGCGGGTATTTATTGAATTTATTCTCAATTTGCTAATATTTTGTTGGTAATTTTCTCTTGCGTCATTTTGTCATGTGGTTATAATAGACTCGTCTTTTTCCGAAACTAGGGCTTTTCTAGACAGTTAACTGAGTTAAGCTAATCGAAGAGTTAGAGGCAGGGAATAAAAGTTAAGCTTTAGAGTTAAACAAACTAAGTAAATTAATTTTAACTAAGGCTGTTAGAACTAAGGCACATTGACTATCTTACATAATCCTGTAAGTGTAATGTATTCTCCAATAGTAATAGTACGCAGTCTCATTCTATGCAATGCTAATTTTTAATTTGAGTTTTGTTTTAAGGTGGTGATTCCCTTTGGTCACATAAAGTTTGCACCATAATTACTTGGAGTTAAGAAGCCGTTTTTATATCAAAATGCAGCTTGACATTTTCTCTTTTTAATGCATACCATGAAACTAATGTTGCCTGCTCCAATGGATTTCACCTTGCTGCGGTGGAGCAGCTTGTGGTCATCAGATGCCGATGGCCCAACAAAATGGATCCAACTTTGGGCTGCCCCATTCAGGAGCCCGATCCCCACCTGGGTCCCTATTCCGGGACGGCCTGCCTTTGGTGCTTTTGGTCCCTACCGCCGGGTTTTTCCTAGCTGGGCGAGGTAAGCCAGCCTACCTCGCCCAGCTTCTGCTTATGGTTGGTGACGTCGAGCCGAACCCCGGGCCTCAATATCCCTGTGCCACCTGCGGCCTGCCCGTGGGTAACAACTGCTACTCCATCCTGTGCGTGTCATGCGGCAACTGGATGCACGGGGGAAAGTGTAGCGGAATTTCCCCTGGATCTTTCAGAAAAGGCCTGCCTGGTCCACTAATTGCCAGCTACCTCTGCCCACCATGCAACCATCCACCTGCCCAGTCCGTGCCACACCCGCTGATACCATCCCAGTCCAACCCTGTCTCTGCCCTCACCTCCTCCACCCTCCCCCCTCCCAGCGGGCAAAGGCCCGCCCTCGGAGGAATTCCCCCAAACAGCGGGGTATCAGGATCCTGCAGTGGAATGCCTGGGCACTGTCTCCCCCCAAGCGAGCGTTCCTCCAGAAACTGCTAAGTGACAATAACATCGACGTGGCAGCAGTGCAGGAAACCTGGCTGAGGCCGGGTGACCAGCTTCATTTCCCTGGCTACCACGAAGAGCACAAGTACAGGACCCACGATCGGAGGAATGGCCGAGCCCCTGCCGTCGGGGGAGGTGTTGTCCTGTTAATCCGGAAGGGCTTAGACTATGTGCGGCGACCCGGCCCCCTGGTCGCAGCCAATGACAACAACTCGGATGTGGTCACGGTGGATTTGGCCTACCGGAAGACCCTGATCCCTATCACCTGTGCGTATGTCCCGCCGGTTGTCCGAACTGCCGCTGATCAGAGAACGCAGCAGTTCAGCCCCGCCTACCTCCCGTCATCCTCACGGACTGTAATTCTCGGCGACTTCAATGCCCATTCGCCGGCCTGGGATGACTACCAACCAACAAACGATATTGGCGAGGAAATTGAAGACTGGCTACTGACGCACAGCCTTCTGGTGGCCAATTCTTCCGAATCAACTAAGGCCACATCCAAATCAGTCCCGGACATTTCGGTTGTGGGCAGACACTGGGAAAGTAAATACGACTGGAATCTGCTGCCTGACACTGTCTCTGACCATATGCCCATTCTCCTCCGCCTCCGTACCAATGGTCCCAACCATCAGTCCCCGCCGCACCGCCCAGACTACAGGAAAGCGGACTGGGGCCGCTTCAGGCATGTCCTGGACGACCAGCTCTCCCTGAACCTGCCAGCAGGTGACGATTGCTCAGTTCACAGCCTGTCCAGGGCAATCACAACGTCTCTCCTAACTGCTGCCAGGGCCGCTATCCCATTGTCCCACAGGCGGAATGCGAAGGCTTGGTGGACACCGGAACTAACGGAGCAAACCAAAATATGCCGTAATCTGAGGAAAGACGCCGCCCTGGATGACACCCGCAAACAGATTTGGGTAACCGAGACCAGGAAATTGAAGACCATGATCTCAACGGCGAAGAAGGAGAACTGGCAGGCATTTGCCAGTGGTCTCAGCCTCAGGTCAGAAACTA